>CAUYSK010003203.1:0-10976 GCA_963575035.1 Avahi laniger
TCCCAGCTACTCGGGAGGCTGAGGCAGTAGGATTGCTTGAGACCAGGAGTTTGAGGTTGCTGTGAGCTAGGCTGACGCCACGGCACTCGCCCCAGGCAAGAGAGTGAGACTCTGTCTCAAAAAAAAAAAAAAAAAAAAAAAGAAAGAAAGAAAAGAATTTAGCCTTTAAAGTGAGGTAATTCCTGGTCTAGTATTCATTCTATTCTTCCTTGCAAGGATTTGCGATCTCCTGTACCTTTAAGCTTGTATGATACCTATGTGTTTCATTTCTAAATTGTATATTTACAAGTTGAGATCATGACTGTTTGCATTTTGGCAGGACACATTTTTAAATAAGTGTATGTGCAGGGATGTTGGGGGTTAGTTAAGCAATTAAGTAATAGAAATAAATTTATAAATCAGCTAAGGAGCTAATTGAGCATTTAGAAACACCTATGTGCATTGTACTGTATTCCAGCAGTCACCAACACTTTTGGTACCAAGAACTGGTTTCATGGAAGACAATTTTTCCATGGAATTCAGGGGGTTTGGGATGATTTCATAATGATTCAAGCACATTATATTTATCGTGCAGTCAAACCTCTATGCTAATGATAATCTGTATTTGCAGGCTCTTCACAGAGCTAGCATCACGGCCCCAGCTCTGTCTCAGATCATCAGGCATTAGATTCTCATAAGGAGCACATCCTAGATCCCTCGCATGCACACTTTACAATGAGGTTCTTGCTCCTATGAGAATCTAATGGTGTGGCTTATCTGACTTATGCAGTGATGTGAAGGATGGGGAGCAGCTATAAATACAGACGAAGATTCACTTGCTGGCCTGTGGCTCGCCTCTTGCTGTGCGGCCCAGTTCCTAACACAAGCCACGGATTGGTACTGGTCTGCGGCCCGGGGATTGGGGATTGCAGCTGTATTCAACACCTATGTTGGTTTATGACTGCTTCAGAAACTTATACTGAACAGATGGAAGTACAAGAATATTGAATTCCTCTAAAGTCCTGTACTTTAAGGACTCAAGTGTTAGAGACAGCATACATCACTCATATTCATTCACACATGTCTGCTCTGAGAGTTCCAACTTTCTTTTAAATTGTTGCTGAGGACATAGATATGTTGCATTTTTTCCATATTTATGTTCAAGAAATTTTACTAAAATTAAAAATTTTGCCAAAATAATGTCTCCTGTAACAGGAGGGAAACTGAAATTTCATGTTAGTTTCACCACAGTTATTTTAACTGCAATTAGCAATATAGCATGCATCCAAAATATATATTAAATAGACATGTGCAACAGCATAATAATCTCAAAAAAATTGTGTCAATTTTAGAGCTCTTGTGATTATGATCCACATTTTATTTAGCTATAATTAATTTAAATATATGCAGTTACTTCCAGCATGTGAATTGTTTCAATGAATGAGAAGATACCAAAATCATTAAATATTATCATGATTAAGCTTCAATCTTTGGAAACCTGAAACTAAATGTCTCATTAGTTTGACAGACAAAATTTTTCTAATTATTTATTCCATTAAATAAAAGAGCATATGTATAGAATATTTCAGCTAATATCTGTGACATTTTCATAAAAAGATTTTATTACACAGAGTGAAGTATTGATCAAAAGAATGTCATATTTTTTCCTGACACATTAGTCCAGTCTGAAACAAACACAGCTTATGTTATACATTTTGAAGAGGTCGGGGGTAATTTTCTATTCAACTAAACTAAAAAAGTCTACAAAGACAGAACATGAGTACAGTATAGTGTTGGAATACTAGATAATAAAATGTTATTCCCAAAGTCCCCAAACTTGGGGTGCTGATATGCCAGGATGTCTGGTAGCACCAGATGTCTAGAAACAAATCAATTGAAAGCTGTTCCATCTTGCAGAGTAGTGGAAGATAAGTATTGGATATGGGTGGGAGAAATTAAAGAGACAATATCGGTCTATTTAGCAACATTTTTTTTTTTCTCTCTGGGTTTACTGCGTGAGCGTCAGGATTGAGATTAAATCTATAGTACTTTGAAAGTGTTAGGCAAAGACAGTGATATTAAGGGAAAAAATCCAAGTAATAAAAAAATAATAATTCTGATTTGCAGAGTCTTAGTCAAGCATTTTTTAAATTATCAATTCTAAATGAAATTATAAACTAACTGAAATTTGAACCACTCACCAACACACAAAAGAACTATTAATACTAACCCTCTATTAATAAAAGGATAGGCTTAGGTATAGGAGTTTATATCAGTGTAGATAGAAAAGACAGATGTTTAATTCACAGATTGGAGAAACCAATGCTTCTGATTTAAACTTCAGTCATGGGATACCCAGTGTTTGCCTAATCTCAATACCAAGACACAGAGACAGCTGTTTAGTTAGGATCTAGTTAGGGTACATTAGAAAAATAGGCTGGTAAACTTTCCAGAAAATTAGAAGAGTAAGCTCTCAAATTCTTTGGAGTTTAATATTACATATTTTCTCACTTAGTAGTTTAATATTTGAAGTTTTATTAATATATTTTTGGTATCTGAGTTTTATGGATAAATCCAACTTGGTCATGATTTATTATTTTTAATTGGAATGATAAGTTTTAATTTTTGTTATTTTACTTCAAATTTACATATGTTCCTAAATGATATTGATTTAGATTATATTACCTGAAGCAGAAAATATGTTTCATAAGCTCTTTAAGAACAAATTGTATGTGTTTGCATTCGTTATAGCACATGCAGCAGGGCTGAGTGCCATGGAATGTTATTAACTGAATTGTTTTGCACCCTCCATACATACGTTGATTCCCCAACCCCCAATGCGATGGTATTTGGAGACAGGACTTTGGGGAGAAAATCAGGGCTTGATGAGGGCTTGAGTGTGGGGGCCTCGTGATGGGAGCAGTGCCCTTACAAGAACAGATACCAGAGAGCTCAGAGAACTTACATGTTCGTAGGTGCCCCCAACCCTGTCTCTTCTTCTCTCTCTCTCTGCACAGTCATGTGTCAAAAAAAGTTCATGTGAGCACACAGCAAGAAGGCAGCTGTCTGCAAGACAAGAAGAGGGCTTTCATCAGAACCTGACGATACTGGCATCCTGATCGGATTTCCACCCTCCAAAAGTGTGAGAAAATAAATTTCTGTTGTTGTAATCACCCCAATGTATGGTATTTTGTAATGGCATCCCAGGAAGCCAATACACCTTGTATGGACAGATCCAGGACTAGAGTAGAGTTATGATGTTCTTGGAAAGTGAGTCATGTACCCTTTCTTAGCATATGCCAAATTGTATACATTTAGAAAAATATCTTCCTTAAAGAGTTGGTAAAATTTGCTTATAAAGCAAACTAAAAATTGTCCTTCGTTGTGAAGAAGTTTCTTTAATATCTTTTCAATTTGCTTTTGGTTTCTTGGTTTATTCATGTTTTCAATTGCACTTGGGATATAATTTGATTTTTTATTTGTTCTTAGAAAAGCATTCTTTTAATCAAAGTTATCAAAATTATTTATATAAAGTTACTCTTCAGTTGATTACCTTTCGCATTTCTTCTCAGTTGTTTAGACCTTTTTGTAATTTCTGTGAGCATGCTTTTAATTTTCAAGAACTTTATTTGATTCCTTTTTTTTAGGTATACTATTCACTTGCAGCTCTCTGATGACAGTTGATGAATCTCTGAATAATGTTAATGCTTATTTCAAAGATTTTCTTTTCTTTCTACTAGTACTATTTCAATCTCCTTATGGATGTGTTCCTTAAATTAATAGTAATAATTCTTGTAATAGTAATGATTCTTGTAGTTCTAGTATTGATTCTTGATTCTGTGTTCATCTTTGTGCATTAAACTTCATGATCAAATCTGGTGGTTGTAAATAGGCAGTACATCTTCCTTCTGGGGAGCTTGTTTGGGAGAAATTGGATAGTATTCTCCTGCTTGGTTAAACGCAAGTGATCTCTGGAGAGACTTTTTGCTTCTTGAGTTTCTATCTTCTGAAAGTTTACTTCAGGTTTCTCTCTGGTGTTGTACACAGCCTAGGTGACAGCCATATAGAGCTTTTTATGTAGAGGCATTGCTCCTGCCTGGTCTGATGAAAAGGATGAGAGATATGGAGAAGCCAATGTCTGACTGCCTGTTGCTGTACTATTCCCAACACATCACCTTCTCTCTGGTCTCAGGTCTCCCTAGACTTAATGTACTTCTTGCTTCCAAGTACAGAGCATCAGTGGCATTTCCTTACGTTTTAGCACTCTTTATTACCTGGTTTGTGGAGTATGGTTTCCTTCATCAATATGTTCTCACTTGTTTTCCGTTTATTTTCTTAGTTTAAAAGTCCTATCTAATCTCCAGGAACCAACTGAAGCACTACCTCTTCTGTGAATATTTTATTGATGCATTTAGCTAGCACTATTTATTTTTTGTCCTCCTTTGTTTTCACATGGAAATTTGCAGCACCTACAAAACTCTCTTTGTTGATGCTTGATCAAATCTGGCAGGGATAACAGGTATATGATCCAATTGTGTGTAATATTATTTTTATTGGGTGGATTAGAATTGAGGTGTTATTTCAAAAAGCCTGAAGCAAATAATTTTATTATACTGATAAAGAAATTGAGTTCAGATAACTTAGGTAACTCATCCAACATTATATATATATATACACACTCTATTATTGTTTGGGATATAGTAGTTTCATAATTGGATATTTATATCTTTTATTCTGAAAAATAAAACAGCTCTTTCTATACTTGTGACTAGGAAAGTCATCTCGCATACTCAGTTCTTCAACAGGATAATGGATGATCATTCTTTCTATATCTCTTCAAGTCCTTAATATTAGCCTTATTAGCCAATCCACATCCGTCTACTTACTTATATGCTCCTATCAAGTCATGCACATGCATTTTACTACCCTACAAAGTGCCAAATAAAATAAAATAGTGCAAACATAAATTTTATTTTCAGAAACAGAAAAAATAATTCACTTGAGCTTCAAGCTAGACATTTTGCCTAGACTATACACCAAGAACAGGCTAATTATTGTTCTCAAAGCATATAAAATATTCAGCTAATCTCTAATAAGAATAGCTCACAAGTAACCGGCATTATCCATGAGTCCTCAAAATGAACAAAATAACTACAATGAAAGAGATAGATTATATAGGACTGTTACAGAAATATGATTTGATGCAACTATCAATATAGTTGTATAGAGTATATATAGTTATATAGAATATATAAACAAAAGGGAATAATGATGATTGTGTTATTATTATTATTGGTATTATTCCAATGTTTGCATACAGTCACATAAATATTAAGTGTAAATTATCTTTTAACTAAAATGTTAGCACATTATGCCATATCCTCTTACTCCCTGAGATTTTTCTCTTAAAATACTAAAATTTATTAGTTTTATTAAATGTATGGGACACTTGAGGTTTAATTATAAAAATCATTAACATGTTAATAAAATATAATTTGATATATTTAAACAATGTGTGTTGGGATACAAGCTTCAATGAAGTTTAATCTAGACCAGATTTTACACCATGATCTTTTTTGCATCCTAATTCTTTGCTGTTGGTGTGGACAATTAGAACGGTCCAAGTGTAGAACCTACTGCCACTCTAAGTCCTTTCATATCTTGGAAGAAAGAGATGAAAACACAGCTGTCTTAAGACTCACCTCCTCTCTTCTCAACACTGAAGGATTATACGAGATAAATGGCAAATCAAGGTTTATACGTCTCTACACAGTGTCACTAACTAGTAATTTTCAAAGGTACTACTCAGCTACTTTTTCTGTCCTGGCTTTTCCCATATTGCAACCAGTTTGAGGCAGGCTGTCATCAAAACTGAAGAGTGGTTGGTCAGTATACTTATGAAGTTCAATATATTGTTTTAAACTCTGGCAAAGAGTCTCTGTAAAAATACATTGAAGTATATACCCATTTTAAAATCCTATACCCCTATATAACATAATTGAACATTCTTTTTGTTTAGTAATCATGCTCTAAAATTCATAGCCTTTATGTTTCAGAAGATCATACACTTGTTGCCAGAGCTATTTGGTCTCATAGTTAAAGTAATCAAATTTAATCCCAGAATCTCATAGAGATGTGCTTTCAAACTCCTTGTAAATATTCTATAATATCCATTTCTAATTACTTTTTGTCATTTTGAATTAATCTACGAAAACAAAACTTTGCCTCCCAAGGGACTGATTGTTTTAATAGAGTGGGATTACATTAAATGAAAAATTTTAAAGAAGCAAAACATTATATGTTAAATATTTAAATATAGATAAGGATCAGACTTTAAAAATTTTGTATTACCTCCTTCATTATTTGAACTGGGTTATCAGAGAATGAATATTGTCTTAGATTAAGAAGCAAATGTTGCAAAGTCATTTTCGATATTTACTTTTGTTTTGCCTAATATCTTATTTTAATTATTTAAGAAGTTCTATTTTGTTCTTTTATTTCAAAGCATTAAAATCTAAATCAAAAGAAACTGAATTAAAAATAAAAGAATAATTTGAGCAGAAATATAATCCTTCCACAAAACCATATACATATATACACATTCTAAATTAATAACTCTAGAAATCATATTTCCTGTTTAAAGATTTGTATAATATTTTTTCTTTAATTAAAACAAGACAGAATTAGAACAAACTATGTGCTTACTACCATAATAAATGTAAATAGAAAATTATTTGATGTGGCCCTCAATTGAGGGATACACAAAGACTTAGGTGAGAAACATTATGGACAGTGGAAAAATATGTCGAATAAATAAGATAAATAGCATATGCTATAGTGAAATATAATCAAAAATTCGAAAATAATTTTAAAAGTTACTGAGGATTAGATAATGCCTATATTATAATTTTAGTTTTGGTGGCAAATTAAATGATGAAATGATTATGTGTAGGATACCAAAAGAAGTCTGTGTGATTGGATAAGCAAAATGGTGGCAAAAGTTTATTTAATAATGGGATTGGCAAATAAATAAAGCAACAGCAAATGGAAGATGCATGATGTTCTAGAAAAATTGATGCAATGTAATTGGATTAAAATAATCATGGTCAATTGATTAGAATTTGTAGATAATTACTCTCTATCTCATGTCTATATTGAAAATCTCTTTTTCAATATCTCATATGCTTTATGAGCATAGTTTCTTATGTAAACCATTATTTTTTCAAGTTATGGATACTGTTGTTCAAGGTAAACTTATTGCCTCAAATAAGTAGGATATGAATTTTTAACTATAGTGTATACTTTATACCCCCGATATATTTTTAAAAAATCAAAACTATTTTGATTACTGAAAGAGAGTCCTACTGCAAGAAGCACTTAGACAAGATCCCTAGGCATTAGAAAGTAGAACAGTATTTATAAGAAGGCCAAGAGGATGAGGCTTGGGTGGTCTCAGGGTTGAGTGAGTCCACCGCTGTGCAAAAGAAGAACTGGAGGGAGGACATTTTTGAACCTGTACACTGGACCCCAAATGCAGAATGTTTTATACAAGAGACAGTGTGAACCTTACCAAGTGGTGCTATAGCTACCTAGATGAACATGCACCCCGAAAGTATGGTTAGCAAAAAGAAGCCATGGGACAGGGCAAAATCACCGTACCACTCACTTTGATGGTCTGGAAGTTGTACTTTCAAAGTTACTGATTATAACATTACTGTGATGTATAAATTATGGGTTTCAATTTCATCTTTAAAGGTACCACAACAATCTACTGGTAGAATTTCCCTCAGGACTACTGTAGTACAAGTTAGACAGGGCATGCCCTTAGACATCTTTTTATTAGCATATTGAATAATCTCATGCTTTTTATCTTCATGATTGTACTGTCCTTACATGCCATTTTTAAGAGTGATATAAAGATTATATTAAGTTAATTTTTTGATAGCCAAAAATTTGATGTACACTGTGTCAGGTGATAGAAATGTTGAGATGAATAAAACTAAATCTCTGGCTTTGAAGAAATCATATTCCAATGGGAGAGACAGACATCTAAATAATTACAATCTAAAAGATTAAGTGTGACCAGTGGCAATAATTTCTATGAGAGAACTGGACAGTGTGCCCACCAAAATGTAAGTAGTAACCTTTGCTATAACCACGAATATTGTCTCTGTTCAGAATTCTTTGTCAAGAGGTATACTCATACCTATTATGATTTGCAGCAGGAATTTCCGAACAAAGCGTGAAAGCAACTTTCTCTTTGGTAAAATTTCATTTCACAGGTTCTTCAATTCAAAGAAAGCACTTCTCCATCACATTTGTGTTGTATGTCTGTAAAAAAGATATTTCTATCAGCTGGTAAATTGTTTGAATTTAAATTATTCTCAGAATATTGATAGCAAGGGCATTTGCAACTGAATTATAGGGCAATAAAACAAACTTTTAAAAAACAAGCAAAACAAGATGAAACAGAACAAAAATCTTTTTTATAATGTTTTCAGTAGAAGCATACTGTAATTTCCCTCAGACATGTCTTAGAAACTGGTTTAAACGTGTCTAAGTTAACTAGAAATATTGCAGAGTAAGAGTGAGGGTAGCAATATATTCTAAAATTCTTAAACTTACAGTAGTGATGATTTGAATTTTACAGTCACAATGATGACCATAAAAAAAACCCATTAAATTTATTTTGAAAGAATGAAAAGAAAAAGCAATGATCAGTTCAGTCACCTAGTCTTATCAAAACCCAATTTTTAACATTGTATATGCTTCCATAGATGGGGTATTTAGTATTGCATTGACACAAGTTGTGTCATGAAATATTATGAAAACTTTCTGCATTGAAACTGGACTCCTACTGGGCTCCATGTCTAGATGTCATTTAACTGTGTCATCCTACAAGCAGTCTCATTTTTCTTACTAGGGGCAGCACCTGTTTCATAACTAGTCCATTTTCTTAAAAATTATATTTCTAAAGCAAAAAAATAAAGAGAGAGAGAAATTTTAAGGTGATTAGGCTTTCCTGACCTTGGAGAAACAAAAATGAACTAACAGTGTAAAGCTGTTCTTGGTTTTATCAGGATTCATTATCTAAGTATAAAAATGATAAACCATAAAAATAAAATAAAATAAAATACTTATCTTGCCTTCAAGTTAAAGCATCCTTCAAAGGGTTTTGAAGTCCTAGTTTCTTGCCTCATAAAATACATATTTTCAACCTTGAAATAAAGAAGCAATTTTTTTCTTCTTTCTAACAGATAAATCTACTTTACTTTTTTACAAAAGGTTATAGATTGTAACTGACAACCATAATAAACATGTATAGCAAATGTCCTTACACTTTCCTACATACATCAAACCTAACATTAAACCTAGTTAAGGATAATGAAAGTAAAATTTTAGTAAATCATGTTCTGATTGTGGATGTGCTGACAATCAAAAACTCAAGACACAAAGTTTACAGAAACATTCCATTGTAGAATCTTTAAAGACATCAATTCATTTATCTTACCTCAGTCACAGATAAAAATGTCTCAAGAATCTTGACTATAACTTCTCCTCTACAAACTCATGAAATTGTAATTATATATAAATGTGCTATGATAAAACAAATAAGAATATTAATGTTTTTAAATGTATTAAATTATTTAATCTTAATATTTGCAGTTATAAGCTATTATTTATTAGTAATGCAACAATAAATCTATTTCATATTATCTTTTTGCTATATTTTATTGTAAAGATTTTTAAAATAATGCTTTGCAAATATTCCAGTTATATCGTTGAAAATTTTATGAATTTTATGAGGTCATCTATGTTGATTTTATAGTCAGGATTTTAAACTGTACTTTAAATTGTCCTCCAATTTGCCAGATTTAATAATGTATAGGTTTAAAGAATCACTTGACATATTTCTACAGTTATTTACCTGATCATATTTTTTGATATCTTCTGATTACTATTTTAAGAAAATATATAAAATAATTTTGAAAATTAGGAATATTTTCCCATTCAATTTATTATAAAGTAGGCTTTGTGTTAGATAATTTTGCCCAACTGTAGCCTAACGTAAGTGTTCTGAGCATACTTCTATTGACTAGAATAAGCTATGATGTTCAGGAGGTTAGGTGTATTAAATGTATTTTTATTCACAATATATTAGACTTATTATGGTTTATTGAATGTAACCCTATAATAAGTCAAAGAGCATCTGTAGTAATTTCTCTAATGCTTGAGAAACTATGAATACATGAAAAACCTACTAACTGAAACATTTTCAGTATCTATTGTAATATTTATCTATTCATTATTTAGTATCATTTCTTCATTATCTGGATCAATCATTTTTTTTCAACGCATATGCAATGAATGACCACTCAGTGTGAGATACTCTGTGAGACTATTGCATTCTAATGATGTGACAAAACTTTTAAGATGACAAACTGGTGACATGTAGTATTAATACTAAGTTCTAGGCATCTCAAAAAAAGTGTATGTTATTAAAACTTAATTGAACACAATTCACAATTGCAAAGATGTGGAAACAATCTAAGTGTCCATCTATACATGAGTGGATTAATAAAATGTGGTATATGTATACCATGAAGTACTATTCAGCTTTAAGAAACAATGGTGATATAGCACCTCTTGTATACTCCTGGATAGAGCTGGAACACATTCTACTAAGTGAAGTATCCCAAGAATGGAAATACAAGCACCACGTGTACTCACCATCAAATTGGTATTAACTGATCAACACATGAGTGTACATATAAGAGTAACATCTATTGGATGTTGGGCAGGGGGGAGGGGGAGGGGGGAGTAGGGGACAGGTATTTGCATACACAAAGACTGCAATGCCCACCATCCAAGAGATGGACACGCTTGAAACTCGGACTTGACGGGGGGCAAGGGCAACATACGTAACCTAAACATCTGTACCCCCATAATATGCTGAAATAAAAAAAAAGAATTTTCAGCAGAAAAATTAAATGTTT
>CAUYSK010003205.1:0-28920 GCA_963575035.1 Avahi laniger
CTTATAAGATCTGCTCTGAGAAGTCTGCTGTTAATGTGATGGGTTTCCCAAACCTTTTATGTCATTCGTACTTGTTATTAAGTTTTTTCAATTTAATTACATCTTAGGTGAACCCATGAAATACAGGTGCAAAAAACAAAACAAAACAAAAGGTTTAGTTGGCATTAAATTAAGACAAACATTTTGGAAAAACTCAATAAATGTTAGTCACTTAAAAAGAATATCATTGAAATAGTACAGACAACACAGCCCCTTGTCCCTTGAACTTGGCAGAGTGGATGATCTTGACAAAGATACGTTTGTTGATGATAGGCAAGAAATTAAGACTGTACCTTTTTGATGGTTTCTAGATTTTTCTGTTAGGTGGGAGTAAATGATGAAATGACAGGGTGAGAGTTTGAGGAGCACAGAGAAGGTTTGATGGGGTCAGAGCAGGTGTGAGGGGAGTGAGAGTTCCATGGGGCTGAGGCCACTGGCGCTGGCATCTCAGGGGTAGAGGGGCTCTGACTTGGGTGGGGCTGCGGCTGTGGTTGGGGGAAGCAAAGTGCTGGTACAGACCACAGGATCAGAAGACATCGAGGAACACAGACGCAAGGGGGTTTCAAGGCCTTCTTTGGGGACATTTAGATCACCCAGACAGTGCCAGGATTTGGGATGGACAGGTGGATGGGGACACAAGTGGCAAAGCCATTGTCAAATGTGCTGACAACTCCAAGGAGGTTGGCAGGTGAGAGGACAGCTGAGTGGAGCATGTTTTAGTGGCCTTGGCCTCTAAGTGCTTTCCACTAAGGAGAGGGGAATGGTGGTTTTCCTCTTTATGATTTCTTTGGGACAAATCACATCTCTTTTTGTATAAGGACAACATTTATGCTTTTAATTGGGAAGGTGTCTGCTCCCATTTGAGGGGGCATTGTCTGCTATATGTATGAATCTTACGGAAAATCTAAAAGTGACTTTGATGTTATAATTGGAGCTAGGACTCACTTCCTGCTCCTATGATTCTACTTTGATATTAAATAAGTTTCCCTTTATGAGACATCAGTCAGTAAATAGAACACAATGTATGGTTAAATAGTTAAAATCATTTTCATTATTGCAATTATAACATGCCTTGCCATTTCAAACCAAATATCCACTTATCGTTCCTGAAATTTTGCGAGAAATCTATTATTCAAGGATGCAGAGATGGTTTTTTTTTTGGTTGAGTTAAACATTTTTATGGATTAGATATGAATTCAGTAAAAATAATTGAATTAAATTGGATGGCATGAATAATTCATGATATGTAATTGCACTTCAGTTCTAGCATAAAAATAAAGCTATTGGTCTATATGCTGAGAAAGTATATTTTATTATTTAGAAAGGTAGTCAACATTCATTATTTTGGAAGATAATTCACTTTATGATTAAATAGTGATATTAAATTGTAAGATTGAAAGAAAGGATAAAATTCACACTAAGAAGCTTTGATGCAATTCACCACTTCCATCTATTTGTTGAAGTACTAGCTGCTATGTGTCGGTCACTAGTGATTCCAGAAGCTATATGGTGATGGCCTTCCAGATCTCGATGAGTCCAGAATGTGCCAGAACATTCTAGGGAGTGTGAAGGGTGCCAGGTGCTCTTTTGAGGAGCAGAGAGCAACTTTCTGGCTAGGTCATTCTTTCCAAAAATATGTACTGTCTGCTTGTTATGTGTGTAGCCCAGGATGCTGGGACATCTGGGTGAATAAGGCTTGGAGAGTTTCTCGCAGGGTGCCATGGACAGATCAAAGTTTTCATAGAAAAGTGAACCCAGGTGGTCAAAAGCTTGACGTGAGCCTGGAGTAGGAGTTAGCTACAGAGAGGGAGGGAGGAGAAGTGAGAGCATCCAGAAGTGGGAAGACCCTATGCAGTGGTTCTAACTGAGAAGGATCAGTTTGGACCCATGGGCTAGGGAGGGAAGGTGCATATGCAGTGTGCTGGGGATGAGGCTGAGAACATTAGGGCCAGGCTCATCGACCAGGCTATGGTGCTGGAACTTGGTCTTGAAGGCACAGAGGGAGCTACTGAGCAGCGCTGAATGACAGAGACGTTCTGTGTTTCTATCACAGTTGTCCCAAAGTCTGTAATGAAAGTTCTTCCTCTTAGACATTTTTGGTTGTCCAAAATATCACTTGGTCCACAGAGGTACTGCATAATAGATGATGCAGTATCTTAACCTCTGTTGTCATTTAATGATGAACAGAAGTTCATTTCCAGAAATGGATACTAGTGTTATTGTTAATATTTACAACACGCATCATCCTCTATCAGGTTACTGGCACCTCTTGGCCATTTTATATTAAGACAAACCATCACCTCCTTCAGAAGGCCTTGGCCATGGCTTTTATGACTTGAGATTAATTAAAACACCAAGGGTCAGAGTTGCCTACAGAACAGAGCCAAGTTTTGTAGTAATTCTCTGCATTTATCTTTAGAAGGAAAGAAAGGAAAACCCTGGAAGTCATGCTACTTTCATTCTGTTCTTGGGACACTATCCCCTGGGTAAGAATTCAAGGTTCTTATAATTAATAAATTACAGTTAGTAAATGGAGGAAGATAATAGGCAAAATGGATTGTTTTAGTCACTTTTTATTTTTTAAATACTGTATTGTTTTTGCTAAAAGGTACAGTCCTTCTATGAATGAAGCCAAATAATACCCCAAATGCAAAGGAAGTAAAAATCACCCCTAAAATCCCATCTTCTAGAGCAGGAGTGGGGAACCTGTGGCCTTAAGGCTACATGTGGCTTTCTAGGTCTGTAAGTGCAGCCTTTTGACTGAATCCAAATTTTACATAACAAATCCTTTTAATTTTATTAATGCATTTTTGTTCATCTTTTATACTTTTATTTTTTAAAAAAATGAATGTATTTAAAATACCAAAGATTAAAGTAAGTTTCACTGAAATAATCCTCCCAGATTGACTGGCATAATTAGAACATTAGTAAGCCATAAGGGCTAAATTGACGGCTGCTATGCTCATGATTTAGTTCTGATGTCCCCTGCCTGACTGGTGCCACAACCACACAAGGCTGATTGGCAAGAATTTTGGGGGCTCGAGTACTCCAGTCTGTTGTCAGCTTTTGATATCGGTGCACTGTGTTTCTGTTTGAAGTGGAATTTGTGAATAGTTGCACAGCTTGACAGTATTTTTTAATTCTGTCTGTTTAAAAGCCCATCATGTCAAGGAAGACCAAGAGAATGCTGAAGGAAGAAAACAGATTTTTTAATGAGGATTGGGAATTGCAATATTGTCTTGTTTCTGCTGAAGATAAGACGATTTTCTTGCTTTGTGATACTGCAATATCAACATTAAAGAAATTCAATGCTCATCAGTATTATAATACAAAGACCACATGTATTTTAAATTAGATGGAGAGGCACAAAAGGTTGTATTGCAGAAATTAAAAGATGAAAAGCAAAAGCAAAGACAATTCTTTCAAGCAGCAATAAGACCTGGAAATAATGTCACTAAAGCAACTTATAAAACAGCTTTTATACATGGGAAATAGGGAAGCCATTCGGTGAAGTAGACTGTCGAAGCTGTAGGATGCTTAGACCTCAATTACGTTTCAAGGTACAAACAGCTGCCTCTTTCAAGGAGAACCATAACTGATCGGCAGCATGAATTAGCCTTCAACTTAACAGCACAACTTCATGCAATACTTCAAAAGGAAAATACACATTATTCAATTGCTTTGGATGAATCAACTGATATTATTGACTCAGCACAGGTTTTATACTTTATTCGAGTCATAACAGAAGATTTTCTTTGCTATGAAGAGTTATTTTGGGAAATCTTGTGAATAGAACATGGGAAATAAATATCTTCGACAACTTTCAAGGTAAATGTCGTCAAATTGGACTGAATTTGGTAAATTTAGTGAATATGTATTTACAGACAGTGCACCTTCCATGACAGGAAAACATGAAGGGTTTATTGCACAGATAAGAAAAATATTAACACATCCAGATATTCTCATTTTTTTTCATGTATCTTGCATCAGCAAAATCTCTGTGCTAAAACTACTATTTTAAGTGACACTTTGCAACAAGTTACAAGTATTGTTAGTTATATTTGTGCAAATGCAACCAGGCATCATCAGTTTCATAACATGCTAAAGTTGAACCATGAAGGTATTCAGTGTGGATTTGCTGAATCATTCTAAAGTGTGTTGGCTATTGTAGGGATAGGTGTTAGCCAAAATTTTATCTCGGCGAGAACAGACTGTTAAATTTTATGAAGAACAGAAACAGTAATGTGAATTATTGAAAGAAGATTTCTGTAGGAATGCAGCAATTCTGTGTGATGTCATGTCAAATCAAAACAACTTGAATATTTCTTTGCAAGGTAAAATTAAGCCTACATATGATATGTGGCAAAAAAAAAATCCAAGAATTCTGAAAAAAGCTGTATTTTTTCAAAACACTTCTTCAAAAGGAAATTTCAAATGAACATTTTCCCCATTAGCAAAGGTCACTGATGAGCAGGATGCTATATGCAAATCATTTGAAGAATACGCAGTTGTTGTAGACCTATTAATTGGAGAATACAGTGAAAGCTTCACTGACTTTGAAAATCATGACATCACACTCAAATTAGTCTTACAGCCTACCTAGTTGATATCACCAAGGCACCTAAAGAACTACAGATGGAATTGATTGAGCTCTCAGTAGATGATATTTTAAAGTCGTTTTTTTAAGCTAAGAAAGATCCAATTGAAATATGGAAAAATGCAGTTAGAATACCCACGCCTTTGGCGACATGTCCAAAAAATGCTTTCTTGCTTTTCAACCGCTTATTACTGTGAATCTACATTCTCCTGCCTACCCCAAATCAAGAGGCCCTTAAGGTCACAAATGACTGATACCCATCTAGAGGATCAACTGAAACTGTAGACCTCCACGCTGCAACCAAATATTCAAATGCTTTCCAACAAAAAGCAGACACAACAAAACCATTAAAAGGTTAGTTAACTTTAAAAATAACAAATAGTTTTCATTTTTTGAAATTATTAAGTATATAATATACTATATATACTATAGTATATATAGTATATATTTAGTATAGTAAATATATTATATATATAGTATATATATTTAGTATAGTACTATATTTTATAAAAATATAGTACTATATTTTTACAAAATAATGTACATTTTTAACTATATCTAATTGAAGTTTGTTGAATGTGGCCTTATTGATTAGAGCTAAATTAATACAGCCTTCCAACATGAAAAGGGTCCCCACCCCTGTGAGTTAACTACAGATGGGATATTTTGGTGATCATATTGCCAGACATCTCACTAGAATGCATAGCCTTGTATTTCTTAGTCACACTTGGTTTGTAAATTCCAGAGTACTCTGACCTCTTTATAGGGTATCTGTTGTGATTGTGTAGATTTTTTTTTTTGTACTCAAGTTTCTAAAGTTAAGGACTATGTTCAATCTTGTTTCTTCTCATTACAGTGTGTGCCTTGTTTTATAAACAAATAAAATATACATGGAGTTCAATGGGATGAACGAGAAACTGACCTGAACTGTTTGTTACCCACCTTTGTGTGGGTAACCCACTTTTTGAACTTGGTTTAGAGATCATGGTTGTGTGTAGTAGTCATTTTACTGGTTAGATTTGTTTCACAAGAGTAGATATCACCAGGCCAGGCACGGTGGCTCTTGCCTGTAATCCTAGCACGGTGGGAGGCCGAGGTGGGTGGATCCTTTGAGCTCAGGAGTTCGAGACCAGCCTGAGCAAGAGCGAGATCCCGTCTCTACTAAAAATAGAAAGAAAATGAACTGGACAACTAAAAAGTATATAGAAAATATTAGCCGGGCATGGTGGCGCATGCCTGTAGTCCCAGCTACTTGGGAGGCTGAGGCAGGAGGATCGCTTGAGCCCAGGAGTTTGAGGTTGCTGTGAGCAAGGATGACGCTGCGGCACTCACTCTAGCCAGGGCATCAAAGTGAGACTCTGTCTCAGAAAAAAAAAAAAAAGAATCTATAGCCAAACTCAAGGTCATGAAGATTTACACCATTGTTTTCTTTTAAGATTTTTATCATTTTAATTCTTATATTTGAGTCATTGATATGTTTTGAGTTAATTTTTATATATAGTGTGAGGTAGGGATCCAAACTCATTCTTTTTCTTATGGAAATCCAGTTGACCCAATACCATTTGTTGAAGATATTATTCTTTCTCCATGAATGAACTTGATACTGCTGTCAAAAATAAGTTGGCCTCACCTCTGACTGAAAAATAAATAAATAAATAAGTTGGCCAAGCTGGGTGTTGTGGCTTGCACCCGTAGTCCCAGCTACTTGGAAGGCTGAGTTGGGAGGATGACTGGAGCCGAGGAGTTTGAGACCAGCCTGGGCAATATAAAAAGACTCTATTAATACAAAAAAAAAAAGGCCAGGCATGGTGGGCTCACACCTGTAATCCCTTCTTCAAGAGGCTGAAGAGGGAGGATCACTTGCGTCCAGAAGTTCAGGGTTTCAGTGAGATATGATTCCAGCCTCGGTAACAGAGGGAGACCCTATCTCCTAAAAAAAAAAAAAAAAAAAATTGATCATAGATACATGGGTTTGTGCACGGATTCTCAGTTCTTTTTTTTTTTTTTTTTTTATGGAATGCTTTACAAATTGCATGTCATCCTTGCACAGGGGCCATGCTAATCTTCTCTGTATCATTCCAGCTTTGGTGCATGTGCTGCTAGAGTGAACACTGGACTCTCAGTTCTATTCTGTTGGTCTGTATGTCTGGCATAAGGACGCCAGTATCACATTGTGTTGATTACCATAGCTTTGTAGGACATTTTGAAATCAGGAAGTACATGTTCTCCAAGTTTGTTCTTTTTCATGATTGTTTTGACTATTCAGAGCCCTTTTCTATTTCATGTGAATTTAAGGATTGGCTTTTCCATTTCTGTTAAAAAAAAAAGGCTACTGGAAATTTGATAGGGGCTGCATTGAATCTGTAGAGTGGTTTGGGTAGTACCAACATCTTAATAGTAATAAGTCTTCCATCCGTGAACACAGGATGTCTTTTCATTTATATAGGTATTCTTTCCTTCATCAATGTTTTATAGGTTTTTAATTGATGAGTCTTTCACCACCTTGGTTAAATTTATTCCTAGGTATTTTTTGTACTATTGTAAATGGAAGGGATTTCTTAATTTTCTTTTTACATTGTCATTGCTAATATATAGAAACACAACTGATTTTAGTGTATTGATCTTGTAACCGACATCTTTGCTGAATTTATTAGCTCTAGTAGTTTTCTTGTGAATTCTGTGGGATTTTTTAATATACAGTGTCATGCCATCTGTGAATAGAGATAGTTTTACTTCTTCCTTTCCAATTTGGATCTATACTTGACAATTTTGCATAAGGTAAATAAGAGTGTTTCAGTTTTTATTGGTCATTTTCTTAAAGTGATTTTGAAAACTGTTTACTTTTCTAATTCATACAGTACATATTGAAAGGAAATTTTTAAGTGTTTATTAACTTAAGGGTTTTTTCTTTTTTCCATAGGTGTGGTTAGCTGATTGGCTGCTGAAAAATAATCCCAACAAACCTAAACTTTGTCACTATCAAATTACAGAAGAACCTTATTAAAATACAGTACTCAAAAGAACAAATCACAAACTATCTTATTGTAAAAGGCTGTGCTTCTCCTTTTTGACAAAATATCATTCCTAGGGTTTAAGTAACTACAAGTGAAATAAACCGTTTCTTAAAAGTAAGTGTTAAAGGAATAATTGTGTTCCGTGAAGCAGATAACATTATCTAAGGTAAAATATAGGCTTATAATATGATTTTAACAATGATGTAACATTAAGAAATAGAAAACTGATATAATGTTGCTATATATATACTTTTTTAAGTTTGAAAAGACATGTAAGTTTAGTTATACATTTTCCCAAGCATATATCCTATATCTAAATGTATAATTAATGCACAGTTCAGTCTAGTTAAAAAGATATAGACCCGCCGGGCGCGGTGGCTCACGCCTGTAATCCTAGCTCTCTGGGAGGCCGAGGTGGGCGGATTGTTTGAGCTCAGCAGTTCGAAACCAGCCTGAGCAAGAGCAAGACCCCGTCTCTACTAAAAATACAAAGAAATTAATTGGACAACTAAAAATATATAGAAAAAACTAGCCAGGCATGGTGGTGCATGCCTGTAGTCTCAGCTACTCGGGAGGCTGAGGCAGGAGGATCGCTTGAGCCCAGGAGTTTGAGGTTGCTGTGAGCTAAGATGACGCCACAGCACTCTAGCCCAAGCAACACAGTGAGACTCTGTCTCAAAAAAAAGGTATAGATCCTTTTGTAATTCATAAGCATGATGATTGGATTTTGACACTTGTGTAAGATGTACCTCCCTCAAACTTTTTTAAGATGTCAGCATATTACCTATCTGACTTAAAGATGAATTTTTTAAAAAGTATAAATGTATAAATAATTATTTGGTATATTGAAAATGGTCAGAATCAGAGGATAGTTTTAACTAATCACTTATATAACTATTTCCTCAGCATTAATAAGTGCCCTCCAAGGGTGACCAAACATTTGAGTGACAACTCATCCTTGTTTGCCTGGGATTTTCCTGGTTGTATCACTGGGAGGCCTTTTTGTCCTGGACAAAATGGTTGGGTACCCTACCAAATAGTCCTTAGGTTAGTATTTCCCAATTATGTTTCTGTGACAAGGTATTAGTTTGAAAAAAATGTAAAATTCTCAGTTCTTAAATTTTAATTTACTTTAAAAAAAGGATCTGGGTTATAAAACACTTTTATTAAGAGTAAGTATTTAAACTGGCTTCATCTATTATAAAAAGTCAGTGCCATTATGAAACAAAAAATGGAGATAGGGAAGAACTTTTCTAGATTAAAATAGATGAAAGGACATCTTAAGCAAATATAGTAAGTGGATCTTGATTTAAAAAGAAAAAATCTATGAATGGCCTTTAGGAGACAGTCAAGGAGATTTAGATATTAGGGAATAATTGCTTGTTTTTGTAGGGTGAAAATATAGCCATAAAAGAAGAATGTTACTACTTTTTTTTTTTTTTTTTTTGAGACAGAGTCTCACTCTGTTGCCTGGGCTAGAGTGCTGTGACATCATCTTGGCTCACAGCAACCTCAAACTCCTGGGCTCAAGCGATCCTCCTGCCTCAGCCTCCCAAGTAGCTGGGACTACAGGCATGCGCCACCATGCCCGGCTAATTTTTTATATATATTTTTATTTGTCCAATTAATTTCTTTCTACTTTTAGTAGAGACGAGGTCTCGCTCTTGCTCAGGCTGGTCTTGAACTCCTGAGCTCAAACAATCCACCTGCCTCGGCCTCCTGGAGAGCTAGGATTACAGGCGTGAGCTACTGCACCCGGCCGAATGTTACTATTTTGAAGTGATGTGTCCTAAAATATTTAGGGATAAAGCTTATGAGTTTGTGACTTTTCAAATGATTCAGCCAAAAAATATTTTTTAAAGTTATTCTAATTTTTGTTTATTTTATTTTTTTGGTGACAGGGTCTTATTCTGTTGCCTGGGCTGGAGTACAACAGCACATGTAGTTCACTGTAGCCTTAAACTACTGGGCTCAAGTGATCCTCCTGCCTGAGCTTCTTGAGTAGCTGGGACTACAGGTGTGCATCACCATGCCCAGCTAATTTTTACTATTTTTTGTAGAGATGGGATCTTGCTATGTTGCTCAGGCTTGTCTTGAACTCCTGGCCACAAGTGATCCTCTGGCCTTGGCCTCCTAAAGTGCTAGGATTATAGACATGAGCCACCATGCCCAGCCCAAAAAAAGTATTTTGGTACATGTACAGATAAAGCAAAGTTAACAAAATGTTAACAATTGTTCAGTCTAGGTGGTGGGCACCCAAGTGTTCATCATACTGTTCTTTCAACTTTGCTTTAAAACTATTCAAGTGAAGTTGGGGAAAAAAAGAATAAAGACCTGGCTATCATCATTATAATCTAGTGGTCAATTTTTCACATCAATGATGGGAATACATTCAGATATTATATATCTCTTGATTTGATGCAAAATGAAACATACTACTCATCTATGATATATTCTAGCCAAAAATGTATACCTTATTTTTTTTTAACACAAGTTCTCACTCTGTTGCCCAGCCTAGAGTGCAGTGGCATCATCATGGCTCACTGCAACCTCAAACTCCTGGGCTCAAGAGATCCTTTTG
This sequence comes from Avahi laniger, assembly GCA_963575035.1. Taxonomy (NCBI): domain Eukaryota; kingdom Metazoa; phylum Chordata; class Mammalia; order Primates; family Indriidae; genus Avahi; species Avahi laniger. Next base: position 10,232 of record CAUYSK010003205.1, read on the forward strand.
CCTCAGCCTCCTGAGTAGCTGGGACTACAGGGTGTGCCACCATGCCCAGCTAACTTTTCAATTTTTTGTAGAGATGGGGTCTTGCTTTTGCCCAGGCTTGTTTTGAACTCCTGGCCTCAAGTGATCCTCCTGCCTCGGCCTCCTAAAGTGCTAGGTTTATAGGCATGAGCCACCGTGCTGGGATTGATGTCAACTTTAAAAGGGTTGGCAACACTTCCTTTTTTTTTTTTTTTGAGACAGAGTCTCACTGTGTTGCCTGGACTAGAGTGCCGTGGCATCATTCTAGCTCACAGCAACCTCAAACTCCTGGGCTGAAGCAATCCTCCTTCCTCAGCCTCCTCAGTAGCTGGGACTACAGGCATGCGCCACCATGCCCGGCTAATTTTTTCTATATATTTTTAGTTGTCCAATTAATTTCTTTGTATTTTTAGTAGAGACGGGGTCTTGCTCTTGCTCAGGCTGGTTTCGAACTCCTGAGGTCAAACAATCCTCCCGCCTCAGCCTCCCAGAGAGCTAGGATTACAGGCGTGAGCCACCGCCCCCGGCCTCCATTTGTTTTTTTTAAAATGGAGGTGAGGCCAGTAATCCCAGCACTTTGGGAGACCAAGGCAGGAGGATCACTTGAGGCCAGGAGTTTGAGACCAGCCTGGGTAACATAGTGAGACCTCCATCTCTGCAAAATTAAAACTTAGCCACGTGTGGTGGTGTGCACCTGCAGTCCTAGCAACTTGGGAGGCTGAGGCAAGAGGATCATTTGAGTTCAGGAGTTTGAAGTTTCGGTAAGCTATGATGATGTCACTGCACTCTAGCAAGCGAGTCCCTATTAATTCATCAATCAGTTAATAAATGAGGGGAAAAAATAGAGAAAAGCAGACTATTTTCAAGATATATTTTGGATATAAAATAGACAAAGGCACATGCAAATGAAAAATAATATAGTTAGTCATAGGATTCTTTAATTTTGTACACATTTGATGTCATTGTTTCATGGGCCAGGAACTGGGAAGTGTAGCACAGAGTGAATAGGAAAATGAGGTCTGACTTTTTGTTTACTCGCTAGGTACCTAGAAGGGGAGAAGTCGGTCTTCTGATAAACCTGTTATGTTAGGTAGTACCAAAGTGTTATGCATACATTTTGGTTTTTAAGTACTGGTGCCTTAATGCATTTTTCTCACACTGAATAATAATATAGGTATCCTTGTTAATCAAGATATATCAGTTCACTTTGTTTGCTTCCTTTCTGCAGGAGTCAAAGAGAACCAAAGAAGAAAGTAAGCAAGCACGCAGCTCTCTTGCAACTTGAAACTGAACAGAAGTTTAGATTCTTTACTTCTTTAGAAGTTTAGATCTCAGGTGGCATCTAGAAGCCCCCTCTTTCCAGGCTTCTTGCCAGTCTTTTGTACTTCACCAAGAAATATAGTACATGTCTAACCTGGACATTCTTACCTCAGTTTCTATTGGTGGAAGTTCTGAAAAATGAGGTAATGCTTGAAGTAAGCACTGGGCAATAGCTTGTCTGTCCTGGGTTAAGAGTGCCATAGATCAACTTGATTTGAAAATATCAGAGTTATATAGTGTTTGAGAAGTACTTTCCCAGCTCAGAAATACCGCCACTTCTCTTATGCAGTTAACTCTTTATAAGAACTATTTAAATTAAACTTTGATCTTGAGTTAGAGATGGCCCAATTCTTTTCAGTTTGCTCTTTTTGTGACATCGTTGCTTTTCTTTATTTTTGTTAGTCCCCTCACTAATAACATTCCCTATACTAACCTTACACCTTCCATTTAAGATTCATAATTGCCTTCTATGAGTTAATTAAATCTCAGAAACTCCCAGGTTTATGAAAACCTTTAATAGAGAAGTTTACTTCTATAGGTGGAGTCCAGTGATTTCTGGCAATTTTAGACAGAGAATATATACAAGATAGCTCTCTCCCATCTCACTAAAGGACCTGACTAAAAGATCTCTGTGGAGCAATCATGCATTAGTTGTTCTGTTAATCTAATTAGACCCTTTAGTCCATTGGAAAGGGGAGATGACTAAATAAAATGATGTCTCTTCCTTTCCCGCTTCCAGGGTGACCCCAAGAAAGTTCTCTCCCCCATCCAAATCAAGGGTTGATGACACTGCTGTGACTGATGCCTTTTGTTCCCAGACCAAATTGTTTTTTATAGCCCACCCCCTGCCAGCACTTTCCAAAGTGCCACTGCCATCAGCTCCAGAGGGAGTCCCTTCCTCAGGCTTCCTGGGCAGTGGCTGCACTGTGATGGCAGGGAGCGCGGAATGGGAGGAGAAAGTAGCTTGCAGACAAATGGGCGGCTAATCGGACCAACAGCTCCAGCATTAGAACCATAAACAAATTCCATTTTTTTTTTTTCCCCCTCCTCTTGCCTCATCTGCATTTTTTGGCTGAGGTTGGGGGAAATGCTCCTTGAAAAAGTTACGGCTTCATATGGTCTATCAAAGTAGGCTCAAATTCCCACACACACACACCTTTTTTTTTTTCTCAAGCCAATTTTACTCATTCAGCCCAATAGTTGTCAAATCACTACAGACCTTACAGGTATTAAAAGGATAATTAGGGGATATTATGAACAACTTAATTCAATAAATTTGACACATTAAATGAAATAGCCAAAGCCCTTGAAAAGCACAAACTACCAACAGTATGTCAACCTAAAGCACAATTTCTGTGTCTTTCTTTTAAGCTTTCTTTTGAAGTTTGGATCTTGAGATTTAGTTTTTTCATTTTGAAGCAGCCTTCCTGAGCTTACTTAATTAGCATTCTCAACTCTTCTGCTAGGAGCCAGTTATTTTTCAGCACAAGTTATCTAATTGTGGAATGAAGAAGATTAAGCTATTTTTAAGAATAAACATCTCCATCTTGGTGAGGGAGTTAATAAATCTTACCTTAATCAGGATTATAAAATCCTGATCCTTCTGGGTGGCCTTTATGTTGGGGCCAGAATGACAACCTCTCTGGACTTTATCTAGTGTTTCTGGTCCTTGCCAATGTGAGAACATTTCAAAGAGTCTTTAACATATATATGTTGTTAGAGCCTCCTTGCACCATAAAATGGTTAGACAAGGACCCATATAAAGCAGTCAGTCTACAATGAAGTTGGAGCTTTGGAAACAAGCACATCCTTTTCAATGGTGCTTGCTTTTATAACGTTATTTAGAAAATGGACTGTGAAGAATTAGACACGCCAAATTCCTAACCATCCAACGACTGGGTAGGGACTACACATCCCAGATGAAAATTTTTAGGCTTTAAAGCTTTCATTTCAAAGCTCAATTAAAGTACTATATCTAATAGGACCCCCAAGTCCTAGTCTAACTTGGCCTGTTTGTACCTTTTAGAGATACAGGTTCAACACATAAGTGGCAAACCATTATTAATTCCTTCATGCCTCTCAGGGGTGGTTTGAGAAAATGTAATATTTGAAACCATTGCCGTCTTCGTGGTGAGAAACAAATATATATCTCAAATTAAGTAAAAATGTAATATTATTAGGGTATTATCCCTTTGGTGAAATCATATTATTACCTACATCCCTCTTTCTGTTGCTAAAATGGAAGATCCCACTATTGTATGTAGAAAGTCAGACCTTTGCTGAGCTTCCTATAGGTTCTGGGTGTCCCTCCTATAGGTTCTGGGTGTCCCTCCCCCCCAATCTTCAGTAGTTACCTAGCTCTAGGCCTGGCCCTAGGCTCTCCTAAGCCATCTGAGCTGGCCTTTTGGCTAGATTCCATACTCTTTCATCTTTTTATAATAGTTTTCTCTTCTTGCTCTTTATATCCATCTCACAGGGTTGCTGTGAGGACTAAATGTGATAATATATGTAGAAGTAACCAACAGTGCCTACTGACACAGAGTAAACAATTCTTTTTAAAGTCTCTCCATTATTTTTTCCTGCTTTCATCTTGATCATCTCCCTCCATCTTCATTAGTGGGCTCTGACCTCCACATGGTGCTGTAAATATTTTGAAGTTACGAAGCATGTCCCAGAGTGGAGGAATTAAAAACAGTGTACTAACATGATTTGTTGCTGTTCCAATTGGCCAGGGGACTCAAGTTGAATGGACAAATGCCTGTCTCGAAAACAGGTTTCCTACATCTACTGGGTTGCTAGGTCTGAAATTAATTCTCTCTACTTTGTGATAATCAACAATTACTTATTGAGTATCTAGTGTGTACCTAATACAGTGAAAAAAATTCATATTTATGTTAGTCTGGCATTCAGGGCTCCCAGAGACTGGCCAATGCTTATCTTTCTAAACTTATCTCCCCAAACCTGCCTTTATGGACTCTGCTCTAGCTGGAGTGGTCTATTTGCTCACCTTGCTCATTCCTATCTATGTTTGCTAAAGCTGTTCTCTGCCTTTGCTCCCACTCCCCCACACCACAAACATTGGAAGACCCATCTCTTTTCTGTGTATACAATTTCTAGCCTACAAGACAATTTCCTATAATTTCACTCTAATGCATGCTAGTCTCTTGTGCCTGTGAACTACTCATACCTAAATTCTGACTTGTCTGGCAGTTAATAACATACTTCCGTGACATAATGTACTCAGCAGTACATTATGAAATGGCCTTTGGAGGTAGCAAAGCAGATTTTATTATAACTCCATGACTTCCTAGCTCTGTGACCCTCGGAAAAGTTGCTTAATCTTGCTGAGTCTCAGTTTCCTCATCTTTGCAATGGGGATAATGATAGTATCCATCTCACAGGGCTGCTGTGAGGACTAAATGTGATAATATACTTGAAAGTAACTAACAGTGCCTATTGGCACAGAGTAAACAATCGATGTTAGCTATTACTATTTCCTTCTAGTATTTGTTGATTTTTTTCTTTTGAGACAAGGTCTTGCTCTGTTGCCTGAGCTAGAGTGCAGGGGTGTCATCACAGATCACCGCAACCTTAAACTCCTGGCCTTAAGTGATCCTTTTGGCTCAGCCTCTCGACTAGCTGGGACTACCGGCATGTGCCACAACACCCAACTAATTTTTTTTTTTTTTTTTTTGAGACAGCGTCTCACTATGTTGCCCGGGCTAGAGTGCCATGGCGTCAGCCTAGCTCACAGCAACCTCAAACTCCTGGGCTCAAGCGATCCTTTTGTCTCAGCCTCCTGAGTAGCTGGGACTGCAGACATGCGCCACCATGCCTGGCTAATTTTTTCTATATGCTTTTAGTTGTCCAATTAATTTCTTTCTAATTTTAGTAGAGACGGGGTCTTTCTCTTGCTCAGGCTGGGCTCGAACTCCTGAGCTCAAACAATCCACCCCCCTTGGCCTCTCAGAGAGCTAGGATTACAGGCATGAGCCACCATGCCTGGCCCCAACTAATTTTTTTAAAAAATTTTTTGTAGAGATTGCAGGGAGTCTCACTATGTTGCTCAGGCTGGTTTTGAACTCCTGGGCACAAGTGATCCTTCCACCTCAGCCTTCCAAAGTGATAATATTATAGATGTGAGCCACTGCATCTAGCCAATTCCCTCTAATATTTTTATTTAACATATATATCTATATATAGATACGTATATATGGATTATGTTCCCATCATTAATAGAAAGATTACTATCGTTATCTATCATATGCCAAGCACTGTGCTATATACTTTCAATTGTGTTATTTAATTCTCACAACAACCCTGAGATTAGAGTGATTTGATCTAGAGGCCTCATCTAAAAATTAGTAGAGCCAGGATTTTGAAATGTCTGTTGTTACAGGGTCCTCAGCCATGAACCTAGGATGGGTGAGGAAAAGATTTTTTTCCCCTACAGAGCTAAATTATATTTACCTCTAAAGCCTGAGCCCAGTCATAGCTCACTGTAACCTTGACCTCCTGGGCTCAAGTGATCCTCTCACCATCACACCCAGCTAATATATATATATATATATTTTTTTGGTTGTTTGTCTATTTGTTTATTTGTTTGTAGAAACAGGTCTCACGGGTGTTGCCCAGCCTGGTCGTAAACTCTTGGCCTCAAGCAATCCTCCTGCCTTGGTTTCCCAGAGTGCTGAGATTATAGGCATAAGTCACTGCACCTGGCCTCACCAAAATTTTAAACCTCCTAAACCAACGCTGTAATTTTTTTTTTTTTTTTGAGACAGAATCTCACTCTGTTGCCTGGGCTAGAGTGCCATGGCATCAGCCTAGCTGACAGCAACCTCAAACTCCTGGGCTCAAGTGATCCTCCTGCCTCAGCCTCCAGAGCAGCTGGGATTCCAGGTGCATGCTACCATGCCCAGCCAATTTTTCTATTTTTTGTAGAGATGGAGTCTCGCTCTCGCTCAGGCTGCTCTCAACTTCTGGCCTCAAGCAATCCTCCTGCCTCAGCTTCCCAAAGTGCTAGGATTACAGGCGTGAGCCACTGTGCCTGGCGCTACTCTCCTTTCAGAACATGAATCCCATTATTATTTGGGCAGCTTTATTTGCAGGTACAATTTTTTTTTTTTTTTGGCTTTTGGATAGTCCTTATGTATTATCAGCAGAATTGGGGGGCGGGGAGTGTTTCACCAGAAATATCAGAATTCAGAAAGATAGAAACAGTGGAATTTATCTCAGCTAAATGGGAACTTTGAAAAGCTCCAGATTGTGATCTATTCAAAAGTGACCTCGGTTTTTTATCAGCTTTTTTTTTTTTTTTTTTGACTTGGGCAGCTCTCTGCACCAGTGAAGGTTCAGAGAGCTCCCGGTTTTTTATCAGCTTTTAGATATTGGAAAGAAATAAAAAATGGGCTTGGATCATCCTCCAAGAAAATCAACAATTCTTTTCTGATATCTTAGCCACAGAGGCAACAAGCAATGTCTGGCTTGTTCAGTAATGCTTTAACAATAGTTTCATCCTCACTGTTTTCTTTAGGTTGTGTGGGTTGTGTTGGTATCCCTATTGGAGCCCAAGATTTGAAAGAAATTTTGTTTTCTTGTCTCTTAAAATTTTGTTTTCCTGTTTGTGCTCTTATCCAGCCAGGTTTTTTATACCACACCATGCTACCCAGCCTGGTTCTGTAGAAATTGGGCTGAGAATTATAAGATTATAAGGATTATAAAACGTGGGGAAATGCTTCCATATCCTTAACCTAGACCTGTCCTTTATACTCTGGAGATTATTTAGAATCAACCCCAGGACACTGAGGAGTGTGGGAAGCTCTTGGAGGTGTGAGGAGCGGGAGGGTACCCGGGTCCTAAAAGATGTTATGAAACTCCCTGCCAAGCTGGCCTGGAATTAACCCATGGTTTCCCAGCCAGAGCTATCCCAGCTGCCTTGCTTTCCAGGGGCCTCTCATGTTAATCTATGGAATTGACCAACTGTGTTTGACCATGACTGGCTTTGTTTTGCAAAACAAAATTGGTAAGGCAGGCCTCATGCTGACTGACTGAATGGTGTCATCAACTCAATTCAAGGGGTGCCACAAAAGCAAGGAAATGAAACTTCAATTTCCTCCTCATGTTAAATGATAGTTTATCATGCCAATTATGACTCTTACACAGCTCAGGGCAAAGTATTTTATTGCTTTTTTTGTGAACAGCAATAAACCACTCTCTTCTACTTTTTCCTCTAACTCCCACCCCCATACCACACCTGATTGATTAAGGCTCATTGGAAAGGCTGTTCTCTGTTGTCAATGATCAGAGACCAGAAAGCCTCCTTTTTTGCCCCCACCAACCTGGCATGATTTTACCTTTTTTCCTAGGAAACACAAGATTTGTTTTAAAACAAAACAACACAGAAATAAACAGAGGGCAAAAATTCATTCTGGCTTCAGAGCACCCTTGTAATGTTCAACTCCTGTCACTACTTGAGTTTTGCTTCAATTCTGGGCAGACGTTGGTTGCTTTCATTCCTGAGTTCCCACTGCCCCTGTATACACCTCCATTTGAATGTTTCTCACTTTACATTGTTATGGGCACAAGCGAGCATTCCTTCTTGATCGGGAGGGACTATTTTTATAGTCCTTTAATTTTTATGTACCCAGCAGGCACCAGCATGGGTCTGGCATAGTCCCAGATCCATGACCCATAGAAGACATCCAGTGAATTAATAAACTGATGGGAAGGCGCCTCTCAAACCTTAGCTCATCTATTCCCCTACCTGCCAGCAAGTCTGTAACTACCGAGTCCCAGAATCAGGAAGAGGTTCAGTTGCTCAGATTGCTCATTGGGTGCTTGTTGACATCAATGGGGAAGATATGGTGTTTCTTAGGATTTGAACCTATATCTCTTCCCTTCACTTTCTACTCTTCTTCCTTGGAAATCTCATTTACTCCTATGGCTTCAGAAACTATTTCTATTTTGGTGATTCCCAAATTTGCATCTCTATCACAAGTTTCTTCTCTATTTAGTCAGATTTCCTGGACTTGTTAGCCAATTGCCTGCTTGATATCTCCATTTGAATATCTCAGATAAATTGCAAAGTTAACATGCTTAAATAGAATTCTTGATTCCCATCTTCCCATTAGTCCCAACCTGGTTTTCTCTAATTTTGTCTATGTCCATAAATGGCACCACTTGCCACTCAGTTACTAAAGTTAGAAAACTGGAAATCATACTAGATTCCTCCCCTTCTCTCACCCACCATGTCTAATCCATCAGCAAATTTTATTGATTCTTTCTCCTTTTTACATACTGCTCATCTTTTTTTCTCTCTGTTCCCTCAGTCCCTATCCTACCTAGTTCAAGCCACCATCAGTCTTGCCTGGACTAATACAATTGCCTCCTTGCCTTCAGGCTTCTACTTTTGCCCCTCTCTAGTCCATTTTCCCCATATAGCAACCAGTATGGATTTTGGTTAAAATCTTTTAATGGCTTCCCATTTCTCTAGAACAAAATTCAAACTTCCTATGGTGGCCCACTGAAATCCAACACGATTCTGGCTCTATGCTCTACAATAATTTTATTCAGCTGAAGCTGAATGAAGGTGAATACCAAGGAAGGAGAGAAGGGATACACCCAGTGAGGAGTAGTGTAGAAGGGAAAATGGGCTGACTTTTTTCTTTGCCTTGGGCTTATGTGGTAATGGTGTGGTTGGGAACCTCATATATTCTTCTCTTTTCTTCTTTTTTCTCCTTAAATCACATTGCCAATCTAACTCCTCTCCCATCACTTACCTCTCTTATTGCCCAGCTGGTTGGTCCCAAAAGTAGTGTGGCAGCTCTGCAGAGGACCTAAGGGTTACTTGAATCTGGAATAAGAAGGCCTGAGATCTAGCCTCAACTCGACCTTTAACTAGCCAAATGACCTTGGGCAAATTGCTTTTCCTCTCCTGCAAGGTGAGGGGGTCTCTTCCAGCTCTGAGATTCTATAACCTAACACTCACACCACTCTTGGGCAAAATACAGTTTTATGCTGGGAAAGCACTATTCACCCACCACATGCACAGTATTGTGAGAGGTTTGCAAGGGCACCAAGATGGGTAACATGATCCTACCTCCAGAGAAGAGACTTGTCAGTTCTATTGTTGAGACATAAATATACATAAGGCCCGTAATACCTAGATATCATAGGCAGTGATACATAGATCCTATCAAATAAATGGAAAGCAACTTCAAGGAGCAGATAGGAGCAAACACTACACTTAAGGTAGTGTTTGGAGTTGGAGAGACAGTAGAGAAGGCAAAGGTATTTTAGAAAGGGAAATAGTCTCAACTGGGATATAGATGTCAAGGGAGAATGGTGTATATAAGAAACTGTCATAACCTGGTCTAGCTGGAGCTGAGGAATTAAGGGATAAAATTGGAAAAGCAAGTTAGGAGCAGTTATCTCTGGGAAGGGTAGTGGGCTGGGGAAGGAAGGAAGTGAAGGTGATTATTAACTTTTTGGTTTATTTTATATTATTTGAATTTTTATGAAAATACATTCAATATTATTCATAGAAAAAAATTTAATTTTAATGTTTAAAATAGGTTGTATCATGTTTAGGGGACTTAAAATGCCAGGCTAAAGAACTGAGATTTTGGTTGGATGCAATGGCTCATACCTATAATCCTAGGCCAAGGCAGGAGGATTGCTTGAACGCAGGAGTTTGAGGTTGCAGTGAGCTATGATCACACCATTGCACTCCAGCCTGGGCAACAGAACGAGACCCTGTCTCTAAAATAAAAAAAATTAACAGGACCTTCTGGAGAGGAAATTCCAGAAGAGGCAGAAGAAAACAATGGTTAAGGTAATCCTGGGGTAGAAAATGTCAAGGTAGCCTTGCCGGGTAGTCAGAAGGCTAAGGAAGTTTCCAATAGCAGTGAAGTTACTGAACACACCTCTCTACCTGAGTAACCAAGTGAACAAAATCAGAAGGAGGATAAAAGACTAGCTGACAAATTGTGGTCAATGCTGAGAATGCGGGAATGTAACAACAGCTTTTCATGAACACAGCAAGGAGCCGCCACTGGAAGAATTAAGATAGGATGAAGCTGGGTACACCAGACAAGAGAGACGTTTTGGAGCAGGCTAAGGGGCAAGGCAGAGAAGGCAGAGGTCCAGGGGAGCTTGGAGTTGGAGCATATCCAGTTTCCAGAGGAGAGAATGAGGCCCTAGGCAGGCCAGAACCTGACTGATAAAGGAGAGCTAGACCAGGCAAAAAGAGTCACACAACAGCAGCTCAGAGATAAGGTAGACACGAGAACAATGATCTGTTTATAGATCTCAGGTGCCCAGTTGTGACTCTTGGGATTGGATGCCCCGATTGTCAGTTTCATGTTCTTGTCCCCCTACTTCCACAAGCCCTCTGCCCCTTTGCTACCCCACCCCACAGAAGGACCATGATGATTGAAGCCACTCTGCTGGTCCAATCCCAGCTGATGGAGCTGGAAATTAATGTTATTTGGTTGGGATGAAAGGGGTTGGCAATGAACTTCAGCTATGGAGAAACGCAAGTGGGGCAATCAAAGCTCTGTGACGGCCGAGAGTAAATAGATTCTTCAGACACACAAAGGAAAGAGGTGATGGCGGTTCAGGCGGTTGAGGTATGTCTGGCTCATACCCCACCTAACTCCTCACAGAAACTCAAAATCAGTATATCTGAAGATAGTCTAGGAAAAAGAGACAACTAGTGAAAAACCGAAGTAATTGGGATTGTTTCTTTTGAAGAACAGGCATATTTAAAGGCCTTGATTCTACAAATGGTAGGCTTAAAAGATAGAACAGTGCTAATTCAGGATAGACATGAGCAAATGTCCTGGCAAGTAGTTTGTTCAAGGTAGAGAAGGACTATCTTCCCCTTCCATGACAGTCTTTCAAAGTAGGGTGTACAGTATGCTCCTCTTCCTTTGGTTTTGGATTAGGAGCTCTTCTATTAAGAAGTAGGTGGCTGAATCAAGTGATCTCTTATAGATTGCAAGAAACTCCTGGCAGAGACATCACAAGGGACCTTCTCAAGATCACTGAGTCCCATCACAGGTCTGCATGGGTACCTGAGATTCTGAGAGGAATGTGGAAATGAGTTTTGGCACCTGGTGCAACCCCAGGCCTTTCTCCACCCACATCCCATCTACTTCCTACCCACATCCCCCCACCCCACTTCCCCTACTCCTATCTCCCCTAGTCCCTTGCTGACCAAGTGCAGTCTGAGGTTTTCCAGAGCCCTTGTCTAATTCCCTCACACATCCCTTTCCTGATGGCACTTGAGAAGGGCAGCCTAGTTGGGCGGGCAGAGCGCCAGCCATGAAGATTGTCCAGGGCCGTAGATCTTGTCTTATCTCCTTTGCTATCTCACATAAGAATACTGGGGAGGATGCTTTCCGTCTCCAGTCCCAGCTTTCCTCCAGTGGCAGGAAACGCAGCAGGATTAGGTGGTTTAGACCTCTAGTCCTCCCCAAAGGTCTTTAACCTCTCCTTGAAGCCTTTGTTCTGGTCCTTGCTTTTATTTCATTTTCCCCCAACCTGAACATCTTTATCTGGGCCCTGGGTCACTGTCTTTTGTCATCAATGAGGATTATGAATAGTTTGTGATTTGGGGCTAGAAACTTACTCCGGACCCTCTATTCCTTCCTCCGTTCTCTAAAATAAACACCCCTCCTTTGATATTCCCTCTTGAAACTTTGACCTCTAATGTAGACCATAATGGTTAGCCTTTTTCTCTGAGTACTTCCTAGAGAACCAGGATTCTGTCCTCTCAAGTCAGCAGGAGCCCCGCTATCTGCTTTATCATTCTAAGGAAGGTCTTTGCAAATCAAAAGTTAGGTTTCTTCATTCTGGAGAAGGGCTGGGAAATCTGACTCTCTTACTTGCAGGAGTGGGAGGAGAAGACACCTTTCATTGCATATGAATGGTAGTCATTCAACAAAACTGTCCTGATGGTTAAGAATGTTACCAGAGGTCGCTGGGCTCCCGGAGTGTAAGTGGTGTGAAAGAAAGAGTGTGGATTTATGAGGTGGCAGGCCTGAATTCAAATCCACTCCCTGTATTTAAGTTTAGGATGGAGTGCCTAACCTCTCTGAGCCACAGTTTCCTCAGTAGTAGAGGAATAACTGTAGCTCTGTAATTGGATTGTTCTGAGAATTGAAGCAGATGATATTTATTAAACACCTTACAATTAGTAGGTGCTCAATTACGTTCTTCCACTCTAGTTCTCCCAGCCCCGTATGATCGTATGATCGTGCACCAGCAAGCCTGAGTAGATTGGCAGGGAACCACAGGAGACCCTGGGTTTTCTTAGAAGTGCCTAATTCTGCCCACATCACAGTTCAGATGGGAGGAAGAAGAGAAGAAGACGAGGGAGAAAAAGCTGTGTCGGGGCCTCACAAGCATATTTTCCTTTCTAATCTAGACTGAGAAAATAAAGAATTCTATTCTCCAGGGGAAATTATGTAGTACCTGGATTTGCTGAGCTACGGAAATGGGCTCATGGACAGGTGTTCCTCATTGAGGTGATCCCTCTTTCAGCAGGTTTGCAAGATCCACCCCAGATTTTGGCCAATGTGTCTTTCCTGGGCCCTGAACCTATCGAACATGGGGGTTTTACTGTTCTGTCACCTTAACGATAGCCAGCTTGTTAAGGATGAACCAAAAGGGAAGGGTGTAGGATTGTAACTAATGAATCTGAATGAAGCTGTATTGCCTTGGAATGAATCCCTGACAGCAAGGTGATGGATGTAGAGAAACCCAAATTCCTTTAGTTTCTGGTCCAGGGTCCATGTAGGAAGATTGGTTGTGTGATTGATTGCTCTGAAGGTAAGATGGATGAGGACGAAAGAGGCTGGAGGGAGAAAAGACTAGGAGACTATGAGCTTTTTGGGGAATTAGGCAAACTTTTAATGGAATTCCCGTTGTTCTGGGCTTTCTTAGTGAAAACTCTGATACAATCCCACAGTAAACACAAGGCTTGTTGTCTTGGAATGAGCATTTGAACAGGGCAGCAGGGGTGATTTTTTTCCTGAAAATCTCCTCTAAGATTATTTGGGTATGTCAGCAGGGTCCTGAGGACAATGTCAAAGCATCAGGTGCCTGCACTCTTTGGGTGGAGAGTCAGTTAAGATACGCAGGGAGAAAATTCAGTCTGTTCATTTCCCTAGCACGGTGTCACAACTAAAGTTTCAAGGTGAGTACTTTGACATCTATATTTATTGAGGGTTTAAGCTCAAGGCCAGATAATTTTATGTTTTTGTTTTTTCTCTGAGTCCCACGGAAATAATCTTTTCTTTTGGTTGCCTATTTCTTTACCACAATTTTTGCCCTTAAATCGTGCTTCTTCCATTCCTCCCTCCGTGGCCATCCACAGGCGCACACCACAGACTCTTTCTTTGTCACTGCAAGAGTGTGTTTTTTTAACCTTCCTTTGAAGGAAGAACGTAGAGAAAATCTTCCATTTCCTTGACTTAGGTTGACCTTTATGATTTTCTCATTGTCTCTGTTCTTTAACATCTGTGGTAGTTTTATTATTTTTATTTTTTATTTTTTTGAGACAGAGTCTCGCTCTGTTGCCCCAGGTAGAGTGCAGTGGTGTCATTGTAGCTCACAGCAACCTCAAACTCCTGGGCTCATGTGATCCTTCTGCTTCAGCCTCTTAAATAGCTGGGACTACAGGTGTGCTCTACATGCCCAGCTAGTTTTTCTTTTTTTTTCCCTTTTTTTTTTTTTAGTAGAGATGGGGGTCTCTCTCTTGCTCAGGCTGATCTCAAACTCCTGAGTCTAAGCGATCCTCCTGCCTCAATCTCCCAGAGTGCTAGGATTACAGGTGTGAGCCACTGCACCCAGCCTCTGTCTTAGCTTTATTTTATTTTTCCAAGAAAACAGGAGGTAGAAGTGGTAGTTTTAAATGCACTAGAATTTATAGAGACCAGAGTGAATCTTCAAGGCATCTGACTATGGTTTCTTTTGAGATGCCAACTTTCCTAATGAATATTTATCTTCCTTTACACACACACACAAAAAAAACCACATTAATTCTTTCTGAGGACAAAAATATTTATTGTAGACAAATGTAAAAATACAGAAAAACAAAAAAGGAAAACAAACCACTCTATTTTGGTATTACATGATGGCAAATATTCTTATATTTTTTAAAACAAAATTGGATTAATCCTGAATATGCTGTTTTGTAATCAACTTTATTCACTTAATTATATTATGTGTTTTCTATGATACTATTTCTCAAGAATATTATTTTAGTGGTTAATATTCCACTCTAATGTTGTGATTTAAGTAGTTTATCCTATCATTGAACATTTAAATTGTTTTCTAATTTAAAACAGTAAACTGTGGGTATCTCCCCATTCTTGGTGATCATTTTACTTTTTTATTCAACATACCTTCTCTCTGCAGGGTGCTGGGCCTAGCAGACAGGGGAAAGTCCCCAGGCTGAGATATTCAAAGTTAGGAGACCAGGGGCTGAGCCCCCTGGCTCTCTTTATGGGAAACTACTCCTCCTCCAAGGATTACCACTGGAAAATGTAGAGTGCAAATGGAGGAAGGTAGAATCCACAACTCTCCTAGTCTCTTGCCCTGGGGCCCAGGTCTTGATGTACAGACACCCCAAGAAGCCCAAGTTAAGAGAGCAAACACACTTTGAATATGGTCCAAGTTCAAAGAGCTTCCTTATTCCCCAAGTTGCTTAGGTTGCATTAAAATAACACCTTCTATATCTCGGAGTATACATTGTTTTTCTATTGGCCAGTGTCTGGGTCTCAACTTTATTAACTGTCAAACATTAAAAATCAAGGGGGTTGGATATTTCTTAACCCCCCCAAAATGAAGTCGAGTTCCCAATCTGGGAAAATAACAAAACAGTGTCATTTTATAGCTCTCTGGGGGAAAATCCCTTTTGTGGGACCTCTGGATAAGTCTTAGTCACCTGTCCACTTGCTCTGACCATTCCCTTTCCATGTCTCCAGAGATGGTTTATGAGCTGGAAAAATCTTCAGGTTATGTTGGGTCCTGGTTTCTCCAGTCCTGGGTGGGGAGAACTTTTCAAAAGTGCATATTCAGGTGAAAAATCTAACGTCTAACACTCTAAAACCCTCCCAATAGGCAGATATGTGGTCTCTGCCTCATTTATCTGTGTGGATTTGTAGTTAGTCTTTCTGGAGCTAGCCAGAATGGGGGAAGGTTGCTCCTTCATGCGTTTGAACAGAATTCTTTCATTTTTTGCTTCTGTTCTCTCTCATTCCCAGTAACACAGCTGAGTTGGACATGGTCTGAAGCTTAAAGGAACAAATACTTTGAAGGTCCCTCTAGATATGAACCCCAAACCAAACACCCCCTTTAGCAAGCTGTTTAAGTACAGGAACAAAGACCAGAAACTAACTTGCAGAAAAGATTAAATGGGGTCTGTCCCAGTCAGGAGGCCCAGGTTCCAATTTCAGGTCTGCCAAGAATATGCTATATAATCTTGGGCCTTCATTTTCCCACATATAGCAGATAGGAGGATTACAGGCCAACCCTGTGATTTTCCAATTGTTTCCCAACCTACTGTCTCCAAAAGAGAAGCCGTGTCCCCTTCCACCTACACGCAGCTGATCAAGTGAGTTTGTGTGGGGTGTTATCGGGCGCTTCCCTTAGCCAGGGCATCACCAGGGGAGCGTGTGCAGTAGTACTTGTTTACCACGTGCCTGCACTGGTCACACTTGACTGTGCAGCACCACTGGAATTTGCAGTTACAGCTGCTCGTGGCCTCAGTTCTCCTCTCTTCCACCTGCAGCCCACACTCGGTACACAGGCGCCCACAGCTGCGTTGTTCCCACCTAGATGTGTTGTGACTGTTCTGCAGGCACTCGCGACCCTCTGTGCCGTAGATGCCCAGGCTGGAATTGCGGGTACAGTAATCCGGCGATTCTTCCAAAAAGATCAGCTCAGCCTCTGCGCTAGGAAGGAAGGCCTCCGTGGGTGCCCAGCGGCCCTCGGCACTGTTCCCTGCTCTCAGCCGCCGCTTATCCATCTCAATTTTTAGCGCCCGTTCATACTTGGCCTTTAGGTAGTCTCCCATCTCCCGGAAGTCAGCCAGCTGCAGCCAGCACGTCTGGATGCTGCAGCTCCCCGAGATGCCGTGACACTTGCAGGTCCTCTTCATGGTGGCTCTCACTGCCTTCACAGAGAGAGAACACAAAAGAAAGAATGGCTCTGGGTAGGGGAGACCAAAGGCTAGCGATTAAATGGAATACTTTAGAGCTATGCTTTTTGACTTTGAAGGAGCAGCAGAATTTTTGGGGAAGCCTATGAAAAATACTTATTCCTGGACCCTACCTCAGATCTGCTCAGTGAGAATGTTCAGGGGGTTAAGGGCCTGCTCCTGGAAATTGTAAAGCTTCCCTGCGTGATTGCGATGGAGAGCCAGGCAAGTGTCGAGAAAGGGACTGGAGTGTGGAAACCTAGGCTCCAGGCCCGACTCCATCACTTACTGAGCTTGTTTCTCTATCTGCCCAATTGGAATAAGAATTGAAAAAATAATGATCCAGGAAGTACTTTGTAAATTATAAAGGAAAATATGATTTTTGCCACTGTTACTGTCTTGAAGCTGGGAACTAGAGTATTTGTGGGGGTTTGGATTTGTCCTTTGGCCCCTCCTCAAAGGGGAGGAAGCTCCTTGAGTCTGAACCTCTATACCCCCCAGGCAATTAATTACCCATGGTTATATTTGCCTAAAAAGCCTCTTCTCCTTTCGGTGGGCAACCAGGACATCTAGGTATAGATTCACAGGGAAATTTCTATGCTCTTGGCTCTAAATCCAACTTGCTTCCCGATTTGAGTTCAGAATACTCCAGAGATTGCCACCCCACCAGAAGTCTTAGGGGAGAACAGACACTCCAGAGAAGCCTAGATCGGTCCCAAATCCTCACAGCCCAGACAGACTTTAGAACACAAGACTAGACAATAAATCCCTGTAAATTTCCTAGGACATGCAGTTGAAGTAATTAAAAATTTAAGTCTTGGAAGCATGGCCTTGATTCTGTATTGTTCTGTGTTCTCAGAAAGCCAGTGGTAGGGCACAGCTTAAGATTTAGAGATAAGAGAACTAGACTATAAAGATCTGAATTCATTGCCTTTTCTGACACATATTAGTTGTTAATTGCCTTGGACAAGCCACTTGGCTCAGACCTAACTGGCTTTGTTATGCAGAGAATTGGGGCAGCTGTCTCAGTCCTGTTGGGTGTGAGGATAAAACATAGGTAGGAGATAGGTCTTGGTGAGTTGAGAAGGACTATGCAGATGTGAAGCTGTTGCCAACACGGGCCAACTCCTATACCCACCAGCCTGCCGGCCCTGTTGTTGTGAAGATTCATCAGGGCTCTGGCATCCTTCCCCTTCTCCAAACTGTCCACAAAGAGTTTGGATATCCTTTCCCCAAATTCCACATTGTCGCTGCAGCCTCCCCAGATCCAGCCATGGCCTCCTACGCATAAGGAAAGAATAAGTTCTGCATACAGCTCCCTGCTAAGTCCCAGGAGAAGAGATTTTTTGCTGACACAGCCAAGCCATCCCCAAGAGCCCTCGGAGTATAAAGCTATTGTTGAAGGTAAGACAGGGAAATGGAGGTTCATGGGGTGGGAGAGAGGGAAGTCCTGTTCCCAAAGCCACTGCCCACCCTATAGGCACTTCCCAGCTCTAGGTGGTCTTCGATACCCACAGTATAAGTAGGCATACTGGGGTTAGCCTTGATGATCTTGAAGGTTCATTATAGCTCAAACATTCTGGAATTCTGCACCATTATTCTACAATAGTCATTTTTCTTTTTATTTTCTTTTTTTCTTTCTTTCTTTTTTTTTTGAGACCAGGTCTTGCTCTGTTGCCTGGGCTAGAGTGGTACCTCAGTCTTCCTAGTAGCTGGGACTACAGGCATGTGCCAACACACCTGTCTAATTTTTCTACTGTTTTTTGAGATAGGATCTTGCTATGTTGCTCAGGCTGGTCTGAAACTCCTTGCCTTGCCTTGGCCCCCCAAAGTGCTAGGATTATAGATGTGCACCACCATGCCTGGCCTCTACAATAGTCTTATTAGAGCCACCACCTCCCTCATTAGTGGTAAATTTGTATGTCTTGTAGGTGGTCTACAAATTGTTGAGTAGCTCTGGATTATGGATGAGCCATTCCAACCTAGAATACCAAAGCTAGCTTTTTTTTTTTTTTTTTTTTGAGACAGAGTCTCACTTTCTTGCCTGGGGCGAGTGCCGTGGCGTCAGCCTAGCTCACAGCAACCTCAAACTCCTGGGCTCAAGCGATCCTACTGCCTCAGCCTCCCAAGTAGCTGGGAC
>CAUYSK010003207.1:0-10261 GCA_963575035.1 Avahi laniger
GGCCCAGTGACCCTGCCTCGTTCCCGCCAGCCCCCTCACACAGGCAGGGCAACTGCCCCAGTGGCCTCAGGGGGCTCCGCAGTCCCCGTGTCCCCCCAGCACAGCTGGCTGGTCCTGTCTTCAGGGCTCAGCAGGCTGAGCTGGCACTTCCCGGGGGCTCCTGGCACACAGCAAGGTCAGCAACTTTGGCCAGGGGGCAGTCACCACTGGGTTCCCAGAGTCAGGCCTGGCTTCCTATAGACCAAGTGCTCATGCCTCAATGGTTCCTAAATGGATGCTGCTCCCTACCCTCCCTGGTACCACGTCACATGGGGGCCACAACCTGGTCCCACAGCCAGCGAACTGTACATCCTCAGGAAAGCTACGTGACCTGCCCACACCTCAGCTTCTCATCTGTGAGCTGTGTGTGGCTGTGCATGGGGTGGGCAGGGTCCTGGCACTAGGCATGGGGGCAGAGAGAGAGGCCAAGGCACTCCCCCAGAGGTGCCACTGTGCAGAGGTCACCAGCCCCTGCCTCAGTTCAGGTGTGGATTTCTCTAGGACAAGGGCAGGTGCCCTGGGCCTCTGAACCAACCTGCTGAGAGTTGAGCTGCTTCCGTGGGCCTAGGCCCGGGACAGGCACACTCCCTGGGTGAGCAAGCTGCAAGGGACTTCAGGACCCCAGTGAGGACGGGTGGGGGTGGCGAGGCTATGGGAGAAGCTATGGGAACCAAGCCCTCTGAAGCCCCTGCTGATGCAGTCTCAGATGTGGCCCAGGAACTCCAAGGACATCGGAGAGCCAGCTCATGTGGCTTAGATCCAGGAGGGAGCTAGGCCTGTGGGCGTGGATGAGATGCATTTATTATGTTCAAGCAGAAACCAGTGCTGACCCCCTCCCACCCCCTCCCCCTCATCTCCTAAGTGAAGGGACCTCATCAGTCAATGGGAAGTGGATGCAGGGGAAACAGCAGGGCCTTCTAGGTCTTTCTCTCAGTGTTGCAAAGATCAAGTGCAGCGCAGCCGGCTCCCCCACCGCCTCCACAAGCAGTGCATGTGCTGGAGGAAGGTGGGCAGGGCAGGCCCTCCCCCTGCAGGGGCTGGAGGACCATGCTGTGGTAGGCCTGGATGCAGGAGAAGGCTGTGGGCGGGATGAGGCGCTGGTCCACGAGGTTGTTCTCCAGGTGTGTGGAGATGAGGTCAGAGTCCTGGGCCACACATGTGTCACAGAGGGAATTCAGGGGCACGTGTCTGTGAAGGGGGTGGCAGGACAGAGCACGGGAGAGAAGACCCCAGAAAGAAGGGGCAGGCATCACGCAAGAAGAGATGAAGAGGGAGTCCCACGGTGAGAGGAGCAGTAAGACAGAGACACAGAGACCAGAACTGGGGAGGAGGCCCAGGCAGGCTCCTGATGCTGCTGTGGCCTCCTGGCCCCCTCCCAGCTCGGGGCACAGCACCAGGATCCCAACCCCAGCCCTGTCGTCTATGCTCTGCCCTGACTTTGTTGTCTGCAACCCTCCTCCTAGGCTTCCCAGGCCTGCCAGCCACAGGGCACAGCCTCCATCATGTCAACCAAGACGGGGGAGTGCATGGACTGGGGGAGGGAAAATGGTCCTCCTCTCTTGCCCAGGCCTCTCCTGGCCTCTGTGCTAAGGCCCCCCAGGCCAGCTGGCCCTGGCCCACCGGCTGCTGGCAGGGAGGGTGGGGACAGCAGATGGGCAAGCCCTACCTGATCTCGTTGTGGCTCAGGTGCCGGTGGCCTGAAGCTGGCTGTGATCAAGGAAGGACACGCATGGACGCCGTCGGCACGCAGCTTGTTGTGAGACGGCTGCAAGAATTCCAGGCCTGGCTTCATGCACACGAACGCGTAGCCAGGGATGCACTCTACGTGGCTGTGGGACAGGTCGAGGGTCTCCAGCTTCCTGTGGGGTGGGGCACATAGGTGCAGAGGGAGCCGATGGCTCGAGTGCCCAGTGACCGGCTGGGACCACAGAAACGGCTGGAGGGGGAGTTCAGAGTTTGGAGCCCCAAATGTGGGTGGGAGAATGGGGATTCTCTCCCAGATGGCAGCTACAACCTGCAACTCTCAACAGCCGGCGCTCACACAGCTCCCGTATGGCTTCTGTGTCCTCCCTGTAACCCGTGGCCCGGGAAGAGAGAATCTGGGGGGCTTCCTTGCTCCCTGAAGGCCAGCGATGCCAGCCCTTGGTGTGGAGACCGAGGGACCCTTCTCCTACTCCTTTCCCTCCCTCTGCACCTGTCACTGGGCCCCCTGGGCACCTCATCCTGACACCTCTGGGGAAAAGCCCTCAGTCTCCCAGCTCTCTCCTTTTGTCCCTGACACTCTCTTCTTGTCCTCCCTCTGCCTTGCCCAGTCTTCTCGTGGGACCTGCAGAAGCCAGACGGGAGGGAGGGAGAAATCAAGCTCCCAGAGGGCTAGGGCCGGGGCCCCTGAGGGATCATGTGGCCGGTGGAGTGCAGGGATGCCAGGCCCCACGCTAGGCAGGGAGGCTGATGGTGAAGTTTAGGCCACTACTTTCCACAAGGCCCCACAAGCCTCTGGTCACTCCGTGGCAGGCCCCTTGGCAGGTCTGCAAGAGCAGAGGGTGGTGATGCTTCTGGAACGGGTCAGAACAGGGAAAATGGCTTCTCTCAGCGACGCCCGCCCTGTGGATGGGGCCAGCAGCACTGTCCGGTGCGGCAGCCAGAGGAGATGGGCGCCGGGGCGAGGAGAGGCAGGGGCTGAGCTGGCCGGCTTGACTGGCCGCCAGCCCCTGCCCAGGCCCCGCGCGGCAGCCACTCCCAGGCTGCTGTCTGCTTTCCTTTGCCCCTTTGGCAAGAGGGGGAGAGGAAAAAGGAATAATTAAACCCAAACGTCCTGGTAACTTTTTCCTGGAACACAAGGACACAGGGCGGGAGGCTCTGGGCCTGGAGTGGCGGATCAGTCTGTAGACCCCCACCTCCTCTCCCCACCATGGCCCCACCCTGCCTTGGTGGGCATCAGACCCTCTTCAGCCTCTGGCCTGATACCTGGCCTCCCCCTGCCCTCCCCGCTGTTCCTGGGACTGTGTCCTGACTCCTCAGCCCAACTTCCACAGCCCTGCAGCGTCTGGTCACTGACAGAGAGGCCTGTAAGTGACAGCACCCCAGCTTGCTGTCCAAGCCAGATCCGGGGGTCATCCCACACCCTTCCTGTAGTGAGGCAAATAGTGGCCCCCCAAAACATATGTTCACCCAGAGCCTGTGAGTGGGACCTTATTTGGCAAAACGGTCTTTGCAGATGTAATGCGGCGAAGGATGTCAAGGTGAGCTTATCCTGGACTACTCAGTGGGCCTGACCCAATGACAGGAGTCCTGAGAGACAGAAGAGGAGACAGAGGGAGACACACAGGGGAGGAGGCATGTGGAGACGGAGTTGGGACTGGAGTGATGTGGCCACAGGCCCAGGAACAACTCAGGCTACAGAAGCTGAAAGAGCAGGGGAGGGTCCTCGCCTAGAGCCTTCGGAGGGAGCATGGCCCCCAACACCTGGACTTCAGGTGTCTGGTCTGCACAACTGGGAGAGAATCTATTTCTGTTTGAAGCCACCCAGCGTTTGGTGCTTTGTGATGGCAGCCCCAAAACACTTGTATGCTTCTCTTTCCCATGCCC
This sequence comes from Avahi laniger, assembly GCA_963575035.1. Lineage (NCBI taxonomy): Eukaryota > Metazoa > Chordata > Mammalia > Primates > Indriidae > Avahi > Avahi laniger. Next base: position 3,628 of record CAUYSK010003207.1, read on the forward strand.
AGCCCATCCATGCCACTTCCTGCCCCTGTCACCTCTTAATGAAACCCGGCACGAGGCCAGCTCTCCCCATCACTGTTGCCCCCATCCAGGCCACAGCATCTCCCAGGTGAATGTCCCGGGGGCCAATAGGGCTGGCCTAGGCATGAGTGGTGACAATGATTCTGCCGCGTGGGAGGGACAGAGGGAAGGCCTTGGAAGTTGGCAATATCTTGGGGATCAGGTGGCTGAGGGCCCAGGCTGCCCTGAGCCCTGGGAGTGGGGGAGGAGATGATCCAAGTGACCCACCTGAGGCCAGGCCCAAGCAACAAATCCTCCCCCAGGCGCCCCTGCATTCCCTGGCCCTGTTGGGCTTCATGACGAGACACTGCCCTCTTTGCCTTCCCTGCCAGATTCTCTGGGTTCCTCTGGGCCCACCTGCCGTCTCTGGCCTCTGTGTGCCAGTTGGGGTGAAAAGCTCCTGGAGCCGGGTGTTGCCAAGCACCATTGTGCTGAGGCTGTGGTTGTCCTTCAGCACATTCTTCGTCACCTCCTCAATGAAGTTGGCACCCAGGTGCAGCTCCTAGGGTCAGGGGTCAGGGCAAGGGGTCCACCTGCCACTCGATGGCAGCCAGGCCAGATTCTGGCTCTGGCTGTCTCCATCTGCTGCCAGCCTGGCTCCCTTCCACCCAGTCCCATCTGTGCGACTCAGGCGCCACTGTCTGCAACTCTCAGGCCCATGGCCTCTGGGGGCACCTGCCGGCTGTGCCAAGACAAAGCCCCTGGGAACACTGCCAAGCAGAGGTGGACTTTTCAGGGGGCCGTGTGGCCAGAGAGGGTATGGGCCTTACTCAGGGCCACCCAGTGGGTCCAGAATAGTTCAGGATGTCCAACTCTGGGTTTCTGGAAGGCTGGGTCAGACTGAGGAGAAGCCCATTGGCTCCAAAGCCCTGTGAGCTGCTCTGCGTCCCTCGGCAGACCCTCTGGTCCTTTGACAGTAACGACACTGCCTTCCCCGCCTGGCTCCCGGCTCACTTGCATGGGGTAGGCAGGCCTGGTGCGATAGCCCACAGCTGTTCTGGTCCAGCCTTAGGTAGAGAAGGCTGCAGAGGGGCTGGAAGGTCAGGGGGGAGATGTCCTTGCCCTATAGCTGGTTCCCTTCCATCTCCAGCATCAGCAAATGGCTGAGCCCTGCAGGGTGGGCAGAGGCGCACCATAGCCACTCCTGAGCTCCCTACAGAAGCTCCAGAGCCCCTGCCCGCCCCTGGAGCCCAGGGCCCCTTAGCCAGGCTGGTGCTCCCGCTGCCTTTCAGCCAGAATGCCTCGAGACACGCGGCTCCTCCCCTTGCCTGTGCCTTTCCTCTGCCTCCCCTGCTACCCAGGCCAAGCTCCCCGGCCCTGGAGCCAGCTCACCCTGGCTGGAAGCTGCTGTGCTGCAGGCCCTGGGGGAGGTTGTCCTTGAGTCTGAGCTCCTAGAGGGCGTTGCAAGGCGAGTTCTCATCCAGGTTCTGGGGGAGGAGCAGAGGCAGGTCCGGGGCCTTTCTGGGCATGGCTTTGGGCCTACCCGGGTCAAGGGACACCGTGTTACTGTGACTTCCTTGTTCCCATTTAAACAGGCCTGGCTGGGGGTTTCCGTGTGCTGCTGCATGGGGCCGGGGGCCTGTGCTGCTCTCCCTGCTTCTGTCACCCCAAATCCTGGACCCTGCCGGGCTGGTGCTCACCACGGTGCCTCCCCCAGGCCTCACCCCCTCCTCTGTCCTCCCCAAGCAGTGCGGCCCTGCGGACTGATGCAGAGCGATGGACATCCTGGGCCGTCTGGGACCTGTCGGCCCCCTCCCAGCCTAGGTGGGAGCCACGGTGCACCGTGAAGGCATGGGGTGCAGGCCTCGGGTGTCCAGTTTGTTCTTGCGCAGGCCCAGCCACTCCGGGTTGTGCAGCCCCAGGAATGTGTGGGCTGGAATCTTGGCAATTCCGTTCTCTATGCACACTGGGTGGCATATCCTATGCCCCTCTGCACCCCCACACTCAGGCTGGAAGGAGCCAGCTCCTCTGGCCCCAGGTCGGAGCATCTTCTCACTGCTGACCAGGACCCATGGGGAGGAGGCCATCCCCAGTGCAGGGCAGCAGCGCAGTGGCCCAGGACCCACCAGAGGGGGAGCCAGGCTGGGAGCCCAAGTGTGTGGCTTTCTTATCCCTGCTGCAGGGGTGGATGCAGGGGAGACAGGCCACCCACCTGTCAGATAGAGTGTGGTCAGGCCAGGGTCAGTCAGGGTGGGGACGTGCTTCATCTTGTCATTGTCACAGGCCATAGCTGCCCAAGCCCGTGCCCTGGCCTACTTTGTGGCCTTTTCTGCCCATGGCCAGTGGCCTCCGAGGTGCTGCTGCCACTGTGGCCTCTGCTGCAGTCCTTCTGTTGGTGCCAGGCCCCCTACCCCGATGGGAGGGAGGCTCCTGGAGGGAGAGAGACAGCCCCAGCCTGGTCACCAGAACAGGGGCCCACTGAGCACCTGCCAGTGATGCAGCCAGCCTAGGCTGGAACAGTAGGCTGCTGGGACCCTTCCCTTGCACCAAGGGCACAGATCCAAATGAGGGTTCTGAGGCTGGGGAAGGGACATGACTTTGGAGGGTTCCCTTCCTGTCCCACACACGAGGGCACTTTGCTTGGGCACATTAAGAATGGGTCAGCGTCTGAGAGGCTGGTGACACTGGTGTGACTGGTAGAGGTTGGACAAAGCCTTGGCCACTCTGGACACTGGTGTGGTCTCATCACCCCCAGCTGGGGCCACCTGTCCTGGTTAGTCCTTACCTTTGGGGGGCCTCCTGGGCTTTGATCCCCTTCTCATGTCTTCCTGGCCTCCTGCCTTCCTGCCCTGGCCCTCCTTGGTGGCCACTGTCCCTTCTTGAGCTGGAGGGGCCCCTGCTGGCCCACAAGGGCCTGAGCTTCCCTGTCCAGGGCTTTCCTGCCCCAGCCGCTGCGGCAGCCCTGGCCTGGGGCTGAGTCTGCTCCTACTCTGGGGCTGCTAGGTGCGATCCTTCCTCTGAGCCAGCCCTGGCCTGGTGGGTGACTTCCGGCCAGGGGCAAGGGACTGGCTGGGGGCTCCATGGGCTCCCTCCTTGGGAGTGGGCCAAGCCTGTGGCCAGTCCAGCTGACCGTCCTCAGGCCTGTCCAGGCTTCCGTTCCTGGGGATGGGTCACCCTGACCTGGCTCGCCAGAATGAGCCAGTGTGGGCTGGGGAGGCAGGGACCCCTACAGGGCTGAGGGGCCTTGCCTCCTTCCTCCCAAGTGGAGTGTCAGCTGCAGGCCAGTCTGCCGCCCCACTCCTCCTTACCCAGGCCTCCTCCTGCCTTTCTCTTCATCCCTGAGGAGCAATGAAGGGACAGCAGAGCGTTGCCCAATGGCATAGGCAGATTGGCAGCCCCCGGGCCCAGACTCCCCACCTCCTCTTAGAGCCGAGGCAGCTCTTTACTGCTGGGCCTCTCCAGGCCCTTGGGACAAGGCACACGCAAGCCCGTGGTCCCCAGGGTGCTGCGCCCAGGAGAGCTTCAGCAGCCCTGGGCAGAGGGCTGGGTCCTACTTTGGGTCCTACCTCCCTTCACTTGCCCCAGCGTGGCCCAAGGACAGGAGGCAGGACGTTGCCCCAGAACCCCCTTGGCCATGTACACAGTGGTGAGCAGGGGCCTCATGTGTGTCTCTGGGAGATGAGGGGGTGGCTGCCACCTGGCACAGTTTGTTTTTAGAGGTAGGAGCCCTAGTGCCTGCTGGGAAGTGGGGTTGTTGGGGACCAGGCAAGCTTAGAGGCCACCTTGAGGGGCTGTCAGCTGCTTTGAAGGAGGGGTGATAAGCCCCAGGGCCTCCCCTCCACTGTGTAGCAACTCCTCCTTAGCCAGCACTGACCATGGGCCTCCTCTGTCCCCACAGCCCAGCAGCCCTGGGGGCACTGATGGTCTGTAGTGGATGGGGGCCCGGACCCAACCAACTGGCCCCTCTGGTCCCGCTCCCAGGCTTGGGGCAGGGCCACCAAGCATGACTCCAACCATTGGCCTATGGGACAAAGGCCACACACATAGCCCCTGTCTGCCAGCTACCCCATTCCACCAGCAGGCCCTACACTTCCAGCCTCTCAAGATTCTCCTGTTCCAGTAGGCTCTGGGGCGTCCAGATCAACTCCATACCCAGCAAACCCTGATCCATTTTTTCAGCTCCCCCATGGCGTCCACTCCTAGGGAGGGCTCTCCTCTCCCTTGCCCCCCATCCTAGGCACTGGGCACAAGGCCTCCAGAGTCTGCAACCCCCCTTTCCCTGCAGGGAGGGCTCTCTGAGGGCCAGGGGCCCCTCCCAGCCCTGCCTCAGCACCTGAAATGGGCACCAGGTGGGCCGCTTCAGGCACTGCTCTACTTGCTGGTGCCAGCTACTCACTGTTGGGGGCTCCCGGTGGGCTGACCGGCAGCTGTAGTGTGGGCGAGCCCATGGGTTTAGCCAGGGCCCCTCCAGAGCAGCACCCCATCCACAGAGCCAGGATGGGGTAGCTCTGTGGAAGAGCACACTCTTCATGGCCACTGTGGGCAGGCCCTGCAGGCTGGCAGAGGGGAGGAAGAGCTGTGAGAGGCGTAGCAGTGGCCATGGTGGGAGGTGGTACATGGACACACAGTATGATGGCAGGACGGCACAAGACAGTCTCACTTCCTGAGCTGCTGGCCCTGGCTGTGGTGCTTGGAGCCTCCCCTGCCAGCCCTGGTTCTTCCCCAGGAAGGCCCCCCTTCTGCCAAACAAGCGCCTCCCAGGCCTTGCCCCCGACTCCCCCCAACATCCCCTGCTCCCACCTGAGAAGAAAGACAGACATGTTTTCTTGCCCAAACGCTCTTGCTCTCTGTCTGTAAGGCCTGCATTTATTCTCCACTGGCCCAGGCCCAGCAGCCCCGTGAATGGACTTCTGTCTCCATACACCACAGACCTGTGGGGCCCACCACGCAGCAGGCTGGCCATCAGGCTGCCAGGTCCTACCTCCACAGTGGGGAGGGGAGAGGGGCTGGGCCTCCTGGGTCCCTGGGAGAGGGGGCAGTTGCCAGGGCCTCTTGGGCAATGATGGTCCAGACCCTATGGAACCTACCAAGCCTGTGGGCTTCTGCCGTGGGCACCAGTGCTGAGGCTTCCAATTCCAGAGGAAACAGGACACATGGGCGGAGCAAGGGCAGTGAGTGTGGACCCCTGGGCTGCAAGACCCCAGTGCTACCTGGACACGGGCCTGCCACGGGACGGGGCTGGCGCCGGGTTTCTCCCACCTCACTCTGGCGGCTGTCTTCCCTGCTGGCCTCCACCTCTTCCTCTGTACAATGGGGGACAGGACGTAGCCATGCCCTGCACTGGAGCGTGTGTGCACCAGGCACTGCCTGGGCAAGGCCACCTCAGATCCCCAGACTTCTTGACCAAGAGTCCCATGTCCCAGACACCTCCGAGCCTCACGCCCTTCTTGGCCGGGGTGGCACAAGGGGGTGAGGAGGCTGGGCCTGAGGTGGGGGGCTGCTGGGTGGTGGAGCAAGAGGCAAAGAAGAATGGGTGTCCTGCCCCAGGGCCCAGCCAAGGTGTCCTGTGGGCCCTAGTCCCACAGCTGGCTCGAGGAGCCAGGCAGGCAGGCAGCGGGGGCTGGTGGGGAGCACTGATCTCACCGAGAGGCCAGCTCCTCGGGGCCAGCCTTGAGGAAGCTTTTCCTACAGCTCCGTCCAGCGTTGACTTATGTTTGGAAGCGACCTTAAAAAATGAGTTAATAGTGGGCAAGGCTTGGGTGGAGGGAGGGGGAAGCAGGGGAGGAAGAACAGGGGCTGGAAGGGCCCGTCAGGAAGGAGCCCTCGTCTCCATCTGTGTGTACAAGTCTCTTTCGTGGGGCAAGGGCCAGGGTGTGACCCAGCAGGGACGTGGGGGTGGGTGGGGGCGGGAAGGAGCCCTGCAAGTGGGTCTCTCTTGGCTCCTCAGTGTTGGCCCACTTGGGTGGGAGTGGCCTGAACCCCTGAGCATGTGAGGTACGGCGGGAGGGACACAAGAGTTGCTGCTTTCGAGGAGCCTCCATTCCAGCTGACAGTCCCATATGAGCCACACCTGGCCCACCATCACCCCTCACCCCTCCTCTGCCATCTAGAGCTCTGGTTTATGACCTGAATTTGGGACTGTGACACATACAGACCGGAGACAGGGGCTGTGTGGAGAGTCAGCAAATGCCTTGGGAGCCAGGGATGAGGCCACCGTCTGCCTGTGTGCCTGTGGGTGACACAGAATGGCCGGGGCCCAGCATTCTACCTGGGGGGGCCGCTGCTGAAGCTGGGGGAGAGGAGCAGGTAGGCGGGAGGCCTGAGGTGTGACACCGAGACCAAGTGAGGCTTGCCCAGGGATCCTGGCAGACTGAGCACAACCAGCCCCCCCATTTTACAGGAAAGGAAAAGAGAGGGGTTGGGCTCACCGACAGCTAGACTCCAGAGTCCAGGCCTCCTGAACAAGGGATAGGACCCTCCCTGAGGTGAAACTAGTGCCTGGGCCCCTAGAGATGATTGTGATGGGAGCTCTGGCTCTGCCCTGCCCCGCCCCCCCCCCCCCCCCCCCGGGGGGGGGGGGGGGGGGGGGGGGGGCCCCCCCCCAGCCCCCGGGGGGGGGCGCGGCCCGGCCCACGCC
>CAUYSK010003208.1:0-34658 GCA_963575035.1 Avahi laniger
ATATAAAAAATCATATTTTTAAATTTTACCAATGGTTTCACAAAAAAGTCTTCAGATATTGGGAAACTTTCAAGCTTAACGGTGGTAGATATAAGTTTTCCAAGAGCAGAAGAAAGGGATCCATTTGTACTCGCCATCAAATTGGTACTAACTGATCAACATTAGAGTGATCACATGGCAGAAATACTCTCCAGGGATTAGGGGGCTGGGGGGGAAAATCTACAACTAAAGGACATAGGGAGCACTAAAGGGAGGGAAGGGCACGCCTTTAACCTGCATATGGGTGAGGCAAAGACATAAAGTGTAACTAGAATGTTTGTACCCTCACAATACCTTGGAATAAAAAAAAAAAGACAAAAAAAAAAAAAGAAAGTTTGAATTTTATCATTGACAGCAAACAATGTCAGTTGTTTTCCTTGAAGTGAAAGTCTTTACTCATTGCTGCCCCAAATCCACCTATACAATCATGGTTTGTCTATTACACATTCTCTAAAGAAAAGTGGTAATTCATGGTAAACACAGCCAGTTCAGCTGGCAATTCAAACACTTGCACTAGTATTTTCATCTAGACAACCAACAAACTTCATTGTGCAGCAGAAATGATTTTTTGCATGCTCTCCATTTTGTGATAGAGAGTATAAAAAAGACATGCACGCAAAGGTAGAAATTTAATAAAATTATTAATTTACCACTTCGAAGATATTCTTAAGTGAAACTGGCATTTTTGTGTGTGTGTGGGTCTTTGATGATGAAGAATATGATGACTTGAATACTAATACTTTGATTTGAGCTAAGGCACCAGGACTTTTACCCTCAATGCAAATAATAATACAGTGAAAAAGGCAAATGCCATTTTAGCATTATGATAAAAATAAGTTTTTTTTATGTGTGTGTATCCCTTAAAGAAGTTTAAGGATCCCTGTGGATACAAAATCATAAAAACAGGTTCTCTTTTATATAATTGCTGGTGGAACATGAACCTAATTTCAGTTCATGCTACATTGTACAGAAGTTGCTGAAAACGTTGCTTTTTCTAATATCAGAGCTGAAATCTGTGATCTCCATGGATTTTCACATAAATCAAGTAAAAATACTGTTAATTCTCTGTTAGTCCAGTTAAGCTCAAGTCTTTAAGCAAACAACAAGTTCTGTTTACACTATTTTAAAAATAGTTCTGATATATCCATATGTTATTACTCCATCTCATCTTCTAACCACCTAAACCGAGCCACAGTATCTATATTCTGAATTATTATGTTTGCTTCCTAAATATTTTCTCTATTTCCACATTTATTCATATAAAATGTTTTCTCCATAGTAGGCAGAGTGATTTCTTAAAGGTATAAATCAGAACTAATAATCCCTTTTCTGAAAACCCTCCAGTGGCTTTCCATTGCCAGTGGAATAACATCCACATTTCTTACTATAGCTCTTATAATTAGATATGATAAGAAAGGTGCTCATCCCTTTCTCTGATCTCATCATATGCCAATATTTACCTCATTGGCTATTTGTCAGCCATTTCACTGGTCTTTCTCTTTCTCAAACTGACTCCCTGTAGTCTAAAAAAAATGTTTATCATATATAAGATGCTCAATAAGTCTGGTTGAAATAATAAATATGTTACTGTGCAGAATCTTGGTAAGATAGAAACTTAACGTGATATGACCTCATATTAGCAGAGTCTTGTGATCTGGAACCAAGACAGTGCCACAAAGGCTTGATTTTTTAAAAAGTATTCTATGTGTTCATGATGTCATTTATAGGCAGGACCACTGGTATTAAACCCTTATATTTTGGCTGTTTAGAAATGTAAAACCTAAACCTCTTTGCCTGCACACTCTAGTGAAAATCTGGCAAAATCTCTAAATCCTGTCCTCAAGAAGAAAATAAAGCTCATCTGCACAATATTTGAAATGCAATGTCAGGAAATTTACAGATGCCTTATAGCCCACCCATGAGTTACAGAAAAAGCCTGTGGATATCAAGATGTTCTACATACTAATGGGAAAACAAATTGTACAATAGGTAAACTATTGCTGAGTATCTTGAGACTTAAGATTACAAATATTTCAACTGAGTACTAGAGACAACTTTAAGATCATCTCATCAAGACTACAAAATACTAAAGTTCAGAGATCATCTTCAGGTCCAAACCTTCTATTCTCAACATGAGAAATGTGGAGAAGACGTTAGGTTTTAAGTAATTTGCTGCCACACACACGGCATGTTAATAGCAGAGCTGCAACAAGGTTCCTTTGACATCCACACCTTTGTTTTACCACTGCATGAGGCTCTATTTGTACTGGGGACTATTGACAGAAAATGAAGTCAAACTGCAAACTGGAATTACTGGTGTAATTGCGATATCATCTATAGAGGACTTGGCCTCACATGGCCCCACTTCATAATTTTTCTGGACCTTTTCCCCAAATCTGTCAGAAGTCACAAAATAATTTTATATATACACCATAGTATATTATACACATATTTATTATGTATAACCTATATATGAGATGGCACATAGGGTCTAGAAAAATACTATAAAGGTCTGGAAAAATTATATGTCTATCTGTATATTCTACTACAACATATATGTCTCAAACATATGTCAAAATGATTATGCATCTATGTGTACATATACATACACACATACACATTCCAGATTACAAACAAAAGTCATAGGGCTCTAAGACTTTAATTCACTCTCAATATGCAAAATTATACAACTGTATCTCATTGGAGTACATAAAAATGAGAAATAAATAAGATAAAAATATTTCAATCAAGCATATATTTTGTAGAGAAGAATTTTAGGCATTGTGCCATTAGCTGTAAATAGCAGCCAAGGACATTTATTATACGGAAAGCATTTATTATGCACTGGTATCACTAGAGATGCCTTGCTTTGAAACACAGTGTTCAAAGTACATTTTTCTTCTGCCTTTTAGATGATTGCATTTAAAAGAATAATTCAACTGGATTTTTAAAAAATAATCAAAATAAAATAATCATTAGGCAAACAATGTTTACATTGGCTGCTTGATTATTATTCTAAATCATCTTTGAAAATCAATGCTTGATAAAGACATAGAGTAATAATATTAGTATTTTCCTAACTGGGTAGTTTATAAAATGCCTTTGCCTGAATCTTTTCTTTTGATGGTCATGATCGACCTGTATAAATGGGAGTTATTTGTTCCCACTTTAAAGATGAATAAAAGTTATCACTGAGTGATTACATATTGGAAGAACATTATAAAAATCTGTACTATTGTTGCCACTATGGTCAGATTAGTAAACAAAATATCAGAATAAGAAATGTATAATACTAAATGCATAGCATGATTCTTTTTTACAAATAGAAGGCATTAACTACAATGTATTAAATGCCTAGGACTCTGCCACTTCACATATTGGTTTTTGTTTCTTTCTTCATATGTACTTACTCAAAGAAACTTTATGTCTTTAGATTTGTATAGATATATGAGAGCATGAGGCTGTGATTACTTCCTCTAAATGATTACCCCCTTACCCTTGAAGAAAAAATTCCCCCTTTATTAGGGCTCTTACTTTGACAAAAAGATGAAGTAAGATAGCAGATCCTCAACTTCTGGCCTTTTCTGGCACACAGACACGTCAGTCTAAAAAATTTCCAAGGAATTATTTTGGGAAATATCAATTGAATTAGTTGTCTTTAGTGGAAGTCACATGGTTGAAATGTCAGCCAATACTTAACACACCATGCTCTAATTTGAGACTATTTAAAAACGACAAACAGTAATGAAGGATGGATTATAATTTTCTTTGGGGAGTTAGAGAATTTCCATTCCAAGAATTTGCTCTCTCCTATATGAAGAACTTCTTTTTATTAAAAGTAAATAATAGCTTATTGGATAACAATGTTTTTATAATGACCATATTGATATATTCTAGATTATATAATTGAAAATAAGACAAAAATTCTCCTTATAGTACCAATAAAGGCGGATTGCTAGATTTGTTTAAAACATACCAAACAAAAAGTAACATTACATAGCCATTATATGAAAGTCCCCAATTTTTTGTCTTGGTAGTAAATTACATAGTAACTGCTCTAGGTTAGGTTCACAAAGTACCGTTTACTAAAAATGAATACTATATTCATATGAATTATATTTATATATAGAATATTGCTACCGCTAAACATCAGGCACAGCCTTAGGTTAGTTGGGATTTTATTCTAAGGACAAAGTGAAGTCATTTGGGACATTTCAACAGCGAATGCCTGGGAATGTGGCAAACTGCTAAGTTTGTAGGCATGGCATTTAATCAGCTCTAGCCAGCTGTCTTACAGGAATATAGATCTAATCTCCAGTGTTGCCAGGTTTTTTGAATTTCAAAAGAAAGATGTAAAATTTTTTAATCCTTACATGTTGGCAACCAATTCAAAAAATCATTTAAAAAACTCTTGGAGGATAAAGAGAACATGTCTCTAGGCTGTATTTAACTGAAGAATCACTAATTTGCATACTCAGGTTCGAATTTGTATTTCTAGGTGTCTGCCTCTTTCCTCTCATTAAAGGAAGGTTGAAACCTGTTTTGTAGATTTTTTTTTAGTGAGGCTTTTGTTTTGCTGCTGGATGCACAATGTTTCAGGTTACTATTATTCTCTGCATTGTGCACTGTCTGCTTCTCCAATCTATAATCCATATAGTAGGCACAGGATCATCTTCCTCTCACCTAATGCTGCATGGACAATTGGCACAGACAGAGATAGAACATAATATAGACAACTTTCTGTTTTCATTGTTTTCCATTCCTCTATACCAGGTTAGGGCTTAGGCGCTAGAGAGTACAAATCAATAATTTATGTTAATAAATTATAAAGAGAAAGGCTCAGAAATACATTTACATTGAATTTCTATTCAAAACCAACTAATTCTCTGTGCCCTGGCTACTGGGAAAAAAGTACAGAAAACACGTGGTTAGCTAAGACATTTTCAGCAAGTTATGATAGAAGATTGAAGTTACATTGATTTTAGTTCTGTTTTCTATTTCTTTTTTATGTAAACCAGAGCTAGAGATCTCAATCTTCTGAAAGATATGAGAGTCTAAAACTAACTTATGAATGATGTATGAATTGCAGTAAACTACGCTTTATCTCTGTCTGTCAAGTGCCAAACGTAGTACTTGAGCTGACACTTTTAGTGCTCAAAAATGTGTACTGCCTAAATATAAGTGTATATCCCAAACAACTTGACGAAATTTCTTTTGAGGACATTTCCAGTCTGAAATAAGTATTTCCTTATTTTTTAATATAATCTTCTTTTCATTTATTTTATCAGGCTAAACACCTAGCATCACATGTGATTCCCCTCATTCTATCTCATCTCCCACTTCTAAATCAATAAGAAAACCTATCAGAACTGATTTGCTCATTTTTACCTGAATCTGCTTCTCACCATCCTTGGCTATTACCATCCTAATCCAAGCCATCATATTTTACCTGGAATACTACAATAGATTTACTATTTGGTCTCCTTGTTTTTCACTCTTTCCGCTATCTATTTGCCATACAGAAGTTAAAATGATCCATTTAAAACATAAACCAAATCATGCCAGTTCCCTTCTCAAAACATAAGCAATGGTGCAATGGTTTTGTATCACAAATTGAACAAAATCCAAAATCCTCAGCATTGCCCTCAATGTTCTATGTGATCGTGTCCTTACCTAACTCTTTGACCTCATTTGCTACCATTATATCTCTTGGTCACAATGGTTTGGCAAATTAGCCACCTTGCCGTTTCTCAAACATGCCAAGCTCATCACTTGCTCTGAACTTGGCATTTGCTGTTCCCTCACCTAGACTACTCTTCTCCAAGACATTTTCATGACTCATTCCACTTTCTTTAAATGACTGCTCAGCTACTACCCCTTCCAAAGGCCTTTCCTTGACCTCTCCATATGGTGACATCCACTGGTTACTCCCATCACCTTATTTGTTTCTTTCCTGGGACACATCACAATCAGAAATAATATTTATTGTTGTTTAATCATTAATTGTCTTTATCCCCAACTAGAATATAAGTACCTTGAATATAAAAATCTAATGTATCCTAATCCCTGATACGCTTGATACAAAGAAGATTCTGGTAAATACTATGTTGAGTTTAACTTATTTTAAATATAATTATCTTGGATAAGATTTGTAACCAATAAAACCCAAACTGCTTTAGCTCAGCCATATTTATTAAGCATGTAGCATATGTGGAAAGTTATACTGACAATTTATAAGGATAAAATAGAAATATAAAACTCAATATTAATTTTTATGTCCTTATAATTATATCTGAATTTCTACATTGAATATATAAATCAGTCTTAGAAAGTAGGGAAAATAGAATAGGTAAGGGAAAGAGGTACAATTATCCATAAGACAAAAGAAAAAGAAAAAGAATCAGTTATATTCAAACTTGTTTGGCATTAGAGGCAGAACATTTTCTTATGCCATAAAGAATAATGTGAATAATTCTCTGGCTGACAATTTGGAAATCTGTGGAAAAAAAAAATTTGAATTAAGAGATCAATTCTGTTCAGCTGTCTTTTAGATGAGCAATAATTTTTGTTTCCCCCTTCGAAAATCAATCCTAATATTATTTTTCTATTGTAAATAACTATGCTCTCAATATTTGGCTGCCAACTCATCAGGAAGCTGTAATTAGAATCAAGAAAGTCAATGTGGTTCTCTAGTTGTCTATCAGAATACTTTAATAAAAGTATTCTGAAAGTAAAAGCTACAAGTCTTTTGCTTTCTACCCTTAATGCTAAAATAGTTTTAGGTCATTAGTCTAAAAAATAACTTACTTTTATATTTCATTTATACATGTTTTCTTTACTCCCACTATTGTTCTCTGTATATTATCCACATTTTTAAGCAGGTTGCTTAGAAATAATCATAAGCCATCAAAGAAAACCATTAAAAAGCATTCCAGAATTTATTTTCTAATGAATAATGTTATTTATTACTAAACTTAATTCTTAATATAAAGCAGTTTTAATCTGATACTTCAATATAAATATATTCTCCATCTTAGGTATGTGATTTTAGAGGAAATATCAGAGAGAAAAATGTTATCAAATTTTTAAAAAAAAACTAATCTCAATTTTTCAAATTCCTTATAAATTATTAGGCTAATGTTAGAAGAAGAAGAGAGATAGGGTAGAAGAGGATAAGAAGAACGAGGACAAAAAGAAGAAAGAGAGAATACTAATTCTTCAAACTATATTTTTTTCTAATGTAGACAGTTCACATTGCAATTTTTGAAAAAAATAAGATTTTAGTCATATAGTGGGGAATATCTTATACTGAAACTAAATTTGGAATATCATGCATTTTAAGTGAAACGGTGATTCTTCTTAGTACTTGTGATGGAGCCTAGTTAGATGGCTGAATCTGACCAAGAGACTTACTGATACAAAATAATCTTAGAGGATTTTATTTAGAATTTGCTCTCACATTGTTGATGTATAAGAATGAGTTTTTAACTTTTCTTGACATTTCATTGAAAATTGCAGGAGTGAAGAGTGGCACAGCAGGTCTATGACTTCCAACAATATCCTTCCAACTACAGCCTGAACTGTCATCCTACTGAGAGCTAAGCACAAGTAACATCATGCTCACCTCGTTCACCGAGTTCAAAATCATGGCTGCAAAATCATTGATCATCACTCAAAATCATAATCCCAAGCTACTTAACGACTTATTCTGTACCTTTCCAAACCTTTTCTCTAGTTCTCTGGAAGACCTACCATTAGCAAATTTCTAGGCAAACCTCAGAGATGAAGCAAGAGTTCCTTTTACTTTCTATGGCCACTCTAGATGATTTCTTCTCCTGCCACTTCTAAAAGATGCAGATTCTTTGCAGCACATATCAGATTATATCACTTGGTCTCTTTCCTTGTTGCCACCATCTAACAACCTTCTGGTTACTTTTCCTTTATTTCCTGAAGATTTTTAAAACTGACTTATTTTCTTCCCCCACTATTCTTGCATCAGTTATTGTGACTTCAATTTCTGCGCGATGATTCATCCAACACCTTGGCTTTCACTTTCTTGACTTCTGCCTCTGGTCAGCTTTATGCATTCCAGTTCAGCTTTCATGGTGATACCCTAGATTTTCCATCTCTAACACCTCAGGACCTCAAAAATCTTATTTTAAAATGTGTCACTTCTGAACATGCCACCTATTTTATTACTACCTCATTTTCTTTAAATATCTCCACACTAAAAGTCCTTTTTTTTTTTTTTTTCTCATTGAGACTTCAGTTGACTCTACTACTGGTGTTTCACTATTGATAATGCATCTCATGTCCCCCTCTCCTTCCTTACCTGCCATGGTCCAAAATTATCATTATCGAACATCATGTGTTTACTTGCTCTTTGTTTCCTCCATTGTGAAAGTACGTGAAAAAGACCTCAAATATGTTTAAACCCAAGTATTTAATTACTACCTGCTTATACTACAGTACTTAATCATTATCAAAAAAAATTTCACATTTGAGCTAACAATTGCAATTTAAATTCTTGGTGCCAAAATTCAATAAGCATAACTTATTTACTACATTTTCTAACTTTCCTAAATGAATATTTTACATGTCACCACTCTGAAGCCCTTTTCCCTCCTCCATACTTAAGTTAATCTCCTAACCTACTATTTAACTACATTGGAAATGATACGGTTAGATATTAATATTATCAGACATCAGTCAGAAAATTTCTCATCTCATTAGCAAATCTTCCAACAAATCTGAAGCTGAATCCATGTTTTTTGCCTTTTCTCATATTAAAATGGAAGGGATGCTTGCTTCTCTCAAAGGGCAACCCCTCCTCTTTTCTCTGGATTCAGTACTCAGTACCATCTTAGGCACTCTGGAATTTCTGCAATTACTACTCCTTCTCAGATTCTAAATTTATATTTTCTCTCTGGTTTATATATAGTGCATGATAACGTGATTTAATATCACTCATCTTAAAGCATACAAAAAGCTATACCATGGCCTTCAGCTATAATTTTATTTCTCTGAATCCTCCCACAGTAAATTATTCTACAGTATTGGTCACTGCGGTCACTGTTTCCACTTAACTCACATTTTCTGCTTGTTCAGGTGGGTTCTTATTTCCAATTCATTTGTCAAACCATGACTGACCTTCTTGTTGCTGAAAACAATTGGCATTTTGTCATTCTCAGTAATATTCAGCAGAGTTAAACACTCTGCCTTCAGGAAACACTGTCTTTGCTTTTTTAAAAAATAAAATCAATTTGTTAAAGTCTAATTTATGTATCATACAATTTACACATTTAAAATACATAAAGCAATAGTTTTTTGTATTTTCAGAGTTGCAAAAACATCCCAATAATAAACTAGTAGAGTTTCATAACCCCTGACAGAACCCCACACCCAGTTACTCCCCATTCTCCGTGCACCACCAATGAGGCAACCACTCACCAATCTATTTTCTGGGATTGTTTGCCTATCCTGGATATTTCATATAAATGTACATTTATATGCACATATAAATATATATGATATACCACATTTATTAGTTCATTTATCAGTTGTTTCTAGTTTTTGGTTATTATGAAAATACTATGAACATTTATGCACAAGTTTTTGTGTGGACATGTGTTTTCATTTCTGTTGGGTATATACCTAGGAATAGAATTGATGGATCTTATGGTAATTTTATGTTTAACCTTTTAAGAAACTGTCAGACTGTTTTGAAAAGTTGCTGCACTATTTTACATTCTCATAAGCAACTTACAAAAGTTCCCATTTTTCCACATCCTCATCCCTGTGATTATCTTTCTATTTGCTTATAACCATACTAGTGGATATGAAGTGCCATCTCATTGGGGTTTTGATATGCATTTTCCTGGTGACTAATCCATTGTTTTTGTGACAGAAAATATTTCTGTAGGTGGCCTAAGAGAATGAAGTATGATCACACTACTATTTCCTTCAAGTTTCATAAGCCACTCTGTTGCATACTGTTGGGCAAAGGTTGGAGCAATTGCAAACTAGATTCAGGACACTGGTTCTACCCCCACAAGTTACTGAAAATCATGAAATGATTACTAGAAATGTAAGAAAGAACAATACTGATGCTTATAAGAGAGAAAATGCTGTAAACAAAAAATTATCCCACGTTATTAGGGCCATGAAACCACTCTGTACGATACTGTAATGGTAGACATATGCCATTATACATTTGCCAAAATCGATAGAATTTATAACAATAAGAGTGAAACCTAAAATGAACTATGGACTTTGGATGATAATGATGTGTGAATTAGATTTATCATTTGTAACAAATGTCCACTCTAGTGGGGGATGTTGAAAATGGGGAAGGTTATGCATGTGTGGGGGCAGGAATAATATGGGAACTCGGTACTTTCCGCTCAATCTTTCTGTAAACCGAAAACTTGTCTAAAAAATAGTCTTACAAAAAGGAAAAATACCCCAAAGTTTCCTCCAACTTTGCCAGCTGCTCCTTCTCAGTCTCACTGCTGATTTCTTTTTTTTGTACCCAAACTCTAAATGTTGGAATGCTGTTTTCTCTCCCTTAAGTGATTTCGTGCCATGTGTTTAAATACCATTTGTGTGATGATTACTCTTACATTTTTTATTTTCAACAATGACCTTTTATACTTAATTGACTTCTTTTCATTCAGTTTGTACCCTGAATTTATTGTTTCTGAAATTAAATTCTTTATGTTGGTATCCTCCAAATCCAATTATTTTTACCTTTCTCCATATTCTCCATTTAATTAAATGATGCCATCATCTACTTGGCCATCCAAGATCCAAACCCAGAAGCCATCCATAATTTCTCTTTTCCTTACCACGCATGACCAATCTGTCAACTTCATATTCAATGCACCATCCAGATATGTTCACTTCTTTTCTTCTTTGCTACCAACTTATTCCACTTCACAACACACGAAGGCAGTAAACACCTAACATATACCTTATTTCCATTCTTGCCACATCTACTAGAATTTACTCTCTACATATAAGTGACTACGAGCTTTTTAAAACTTAAATTAGATCCTATCATATTCAAGCAGGAAATATTCTTACATTGTACTCATGTTTATTGGGTTTTGAATAAGGAAATGGGGAATGTGTAAGCTCTGGGGAAGCTGACCTTGATTTATTCAGGAGTCTGAAGATACTGAAATCCTGAGTCTGTTTTGGTAAGATTAGAGAAAGTGCAACAGTAATCTATTCATAATATTGGGTTGGGGGATAGTTATAAAGAGAGTATGATTATTTTTCAATCAGTGTCATGATATACCTCTATTCTTTGGAGTAGTCAAAGTATAAGTATCACGTTTTAAAATTAGTTACTGTGCTCCTTTGTGGTATGATAGAGTGGAGTAAGAAGTTATGGAATTGAATATAGAGAAGAATAAATACCTCAGTTTGTCAATTTGGATAAGCCGCTAGCTACCTGGGCTGCAGTTAACTCACCTGAAAAACGAAATGGCTGAACAAAATAATCTCTGGAGCCATGGCAGCTCTAAAGCTATGATAGTCATCTCCAATGATGTGTAATTACTCTAAATACCAAGCTATATAAGATCATTACTGGAAGTATTTGATTTCTACTGCCAGGAAATCTTTGGCATTTTAATTACAAGTATTTTTTGGTACCTAGGAAAGTTGCCAAAGAGTGAATAAACATTAAATACAGAAACTTTCTGTTTATTACCAGAGTAAATACAATAAAAGCAAAAATGACTTTTCTCTTTCATATCAAGTAATGAACTATAATAACTAATTAACTAAACTTGTCTCCTCAAAAGTGATACTTTTATAGACAAACGATCCATTCAGTTTCTGTACAGTTTTGATTAGCGGTTCAAGATAAATGTTCCTACCACCCCAAATCTATGATAATTAGATAAAGCTTCAAAATCAGGAGCTGAGTTGACACTAGACAGTTCATGTAATAACTCACTGACTTTAAGCACCAATTTTTCGAGGTTAATATAACTTTGGTTGAGGGAGAAAACCAGAAGGAGCGTTATGCTAAAAGAGTCATGGAAGAACAGGAAAAGCAAACTGAAGAAAATCTGTCAACAGAAAATGATAGTCCTGACTCATTTACCTGTTAAAGAAAATGGATTTTTACTGATAATTTCAAGAATAGCATGTTAAAAAAAATAGTCATTGGAAAGTACAAATTGAAATAATTTTGTTGGCAGTTGTTTTCATTCATAGAGGGCAGTATGTTTACATATCTTAGTATGTTTGTGTTTGTAGACATCAAGGAAGAAAATAATGTATTACTAGATGTGGAATTTTATGGATTGCTGATAAGCAAAGCAAGTTATAGAGGTGTCGTATATCCTTTCGACTACCCCTGCTTACCAAAGGAAAGTGCTTTCAGCTGCCTGTGATTGGTTAGAGTTACAAATTGTTATACCATACTGAGCTAGGCAGACTTCTGGAAGGCTATGGAATAAATATTGCTGTGTGACAATTTCATACCGAAAGAAATAATTTTCCTTTTCCTCCCTTATATACTTTTTGTAACTTTATTGAGATGTGATTGAAGTATAATGCTCTGTTCATATTTAAAGTGCATAATTTGATCAGTTTTGACATGCGTATAAGGCTTTGAAACTATTATCATAATCAAGACAGTAAACATTTTGATCATCCCCAAAAGTTTCCTTGTATCCTTTTATAATCTCTCCTTTTCTTCATCCCACCCCAGACAACCACTAGTCTGCTTTCTGTCACTGTACGTTAGTTTTGTTTTCAAGAATTTTATATAAATGGCATCATATAGTGTGTATCCTTTTTTGATTGTCTTCTTATACTCATTATAATGATTTTGAGATTTATCCATGTTGTTGTGTGTATCAATAGTTTCCCCTCTTTTATCGCTGAGTGGTATTGCGATTTAGGAATATGCCATAATTTGTTTCTCTATTCACCAGTTAATAAATATGTTTTTGCAATTTGTGACAATTGCAAATAAAGCCATTATGAACATTTATGTACAAGTCTTTGTTGATACACATACTTTCATTTCTCTGAAGTTAATACCCAGGAGTGGTTGACTGGGTCATATGCTAAACATAGTTAAAACAAAATTTAACTATATAAGAACCACTAAACTATTATTTAGAGTGGATGTACCATTTTGCATTCTTTCTATAATCTATAGCCGTAAACATATGCTAGCATAATTGCCATTTTTCAGTCTATATCATCAAATGTTTTATACTTAACATTTCTATTTCACTTAGAAATGTTGAAATGATATGGTCTTTGGACCACATATATGGACAAATTCTACCACTTGGTAACTTTTTGTAACCCCAGACAATTTATGAAACTTGTGTGAACTTGTTTTCCCATCTGTATGAAGGAAATAAAAAATAAGAACAATAAAAGCCACTTATTGAAGATATATTATATTTCAGTTATTTTGCTGATTTATTGCCTCCATGCTCTTATTTAATACCTACCCCACAAAATTTGTTATTTAAAGAGGTCTTACATGTAAATCATCCGATATGATATTATGTCTGGTACGCTATTATGTGCTAAATATATTTTAATTTTCTGCCTCTTTCCACTATTACTCAACACATAGTTGGATTGCTTGTGCCATTAACTGATTAACCCACATATTTATTCAATGTATGTACAATGAAAATAATTTTACTCTGCTTTGGTGTTAATATCTGAATTTCAGTTTCCTCACTTGAAAAACAGGAATTAATTATACCTACCATGACATACGACCTACAGAGTGCCTACCAACATTCCTGGCACATAATAAGCATGCAATTAAAGATTCATATTCTTTTCTCCTTAAAAGCTTTCTCCCAGACTCAGTGTCAGGAATGACCCAATATGTCAACTCTATTGTGTAGTAAAGGAGCTCTTTTATACAGAGACATTTGTGAGTAGTGATTAATTACACCAGTCCTCAGGGAGACATAGTACAAACTTTGCTATCTAGTATTCTGCAGTAGTAAAATTTTCCAAAAAGCACTGTGTAAACCCTGGTTTGATTCAGATGATTCCCTAAGAAACTTGTTAGAAAAGTAATTGTCTGAAAAACTGCTTGTTAACCAGGGTCTTTAATTTAAATGTTCAGTGTTACATTGTCTAAAAACTCTTCCTAGTTGCAATGAAAATATATCACGTTTGATTTCTTTCCCAGTTTAGATTGTAATCGTACCAAATAAGCAATGTATTTTTATTTGCACACTGTTTGGAGGGCCAGAGGAGGCTGTGTGTTTCTCTTTTGGCCTAAGGCAAAGCTCTCCTTTACTCTAAGCAGAAAATATAATTTTATCATATATGCGAGATGCTTCTGATGACTACGCATTTGTGTTAAAAAATAAGTGGTTTTCCTTTTCAGTTATTTCTCATTAAAATGGAAAATATTAGGACCATTAAGACATTTATTATCCTTTTCATGATCTAAATATGCAATATGGTACATTCATTAGGAAAACATATAAAAGGGAATTGTGATTTCATTTAGTAATTCACTTAATCGATATTTGTGTATAAAGGATCTTTTAACTGTAAGAAAATGGTGGAGATGAAGAAGAGAGATCAGAGTATTAGGCATGAACATTCTCTGGCAGGAAAATTTTCCATGGACAGTCTGAAAATAATATTTCTAAATATGTATCCAGAGTATAATATTTATATCTTTATCTTAAAGTACCTGTGTGGTACTCCCTGCAGCATGTTTTATTTATTGATATGTGTTGAAGGAGAATGAGAACTGGCAAGCTTTTTCTGAGAGAATGAAGTCGTGGCAAACCCTTACAGTGTCCATTACTTGGCATTTGTGCACATAATACTCAAATTGGGCTGTGGTTTCAGGTAATGACCTCTTACCAATTCTCAGTCCAAATATTTCTGATGAATTTGACTCTTTGCTTCAGAAACTGGCACAGATTCTCATTGGTCCATGGTTACCCAGTTGATTAAAGAATGAACATGTGACCCAGTTAGATCCCATGAGATAAAAAGAGATCCTTCCTGAAATTTTTGAGAAAGAGAATCTCATTCTTTCCTATTGGACCTAGAATCTAAGGGAATATAAAAACTAAATCTGCCACTGCTATTTGCCAACACATGTAGGCCAATATTGCTGAGGAGAAAACACAGCTGGTTAGAAACATTGTTTGAGTTCTGAATTCAGTTTGGCATAGCCCATCCCTTGACTTTTTTGATGCTTATGCTAATATACATAAAACCTTGTTACTTAAGCCCACTTGGGCTGGGATTTCTGTTACTTGCAACCTTGTTTCAAATAATGTGTCCTTCAGGAAGGCCATGCCTCCTTTCATTGCTCTGTTTGAAACAGAAGCTTCCTGGGGAATTTGCTTCTGTTCCCAACAAAAATCCTTAGGCAGAATAATTATACAAGAGTTAGAGAGTTTCATTTCCATAGTCGATGTAATCTGGTATAGAATCACACTAATTGATTTGGAGATGCAGCAGAATTTCTCTAGAGAGCTTTGGCATTTCAAGTGCAGTAAACTGTAGACTTGTGTTAATAGGAGAAGAAAAACGGGCTTCCTCATTCTGCTTCTAGTTCTGTTGTCTCTATTTCTTTTCTCCTAAGGAAATAATTCATACACACATATATATATATACCAAAAGATAGTAATAATTCTCTGAAATAGCATAGTCTTTGGCCATATTAAATACGTACATGTGAGTGTGTATATATAAATATATATATATTTTTTTTTCCTAAAAGCATCATCATGCACAAAAATTCCCTTGGTAAATGAAAAGCCTTCACCATTAGCAGGCAAAGCAATTTAGCTTTTCTTTGTCTCTAACTTTCCTTTCCAGACCAGTTATGTGCCCATTAAATAAATGCAAAGAACACATTAAAGTGTTTTTCCAAACAAAAATTTTAAAAACTAAATTCTTCTTTACCCTTTAGAGAAAACAGTTGTGACTTTTTTTTGTTTGTTTGCTAAATTAGCTACACTTGTTTAGAGTGTACACTGGTACAATCATTCTAGACAGAAATCAAATCTGGCAGTGTTTTGTGAGATAACTCTGTGTACATACTGGGACCGAGCAATGCCACTCCCAGGTTAACATCTCAAAGAAACTGGCTCAGGATTCTGGGTTAACACGTGCAAAACTGTTCTTGTGGGTGTTTTTCAGGAATAGAAATTGGAAAGCAACCTAAGTATCCATCAATAAGGGAGTAAATAAGTAAAATGTGGTAGTCAGGAATTATGGAGTATGATGCAGCAATCATAGAATATGGATACATCTCCGAAATATCTCAAAAAGTAATAAATAAAACATGAATTATGCATACCATTTCTATATATTATAAAACATAACCATGGGACCTGATCAAATTAAAAAGCTTCTGCACGGCCAGGGAAACTATCATGAGAGCAAATAGACAACCTACAGAATGGGAGAAAATATTTGCCTGCTACACATCCGATAAAGGGCTGCTAACTAGAATCTGTATAGAACTCAGAAAAATTAACAAGAAAGACATCAAAAAATTCCATTAAAAAGTAAGCAAAGGACATGAACAGAAACTTTTCAAAAGAAGACAGACTAATGGCCAAAATACATATGAAAAATTGCTCAACATCTCTAATCATCAGGGAAATGCAAATCAAAACTGCAATGAGATGTCATTTAACTCCAGTGAGAATGACTTTTATCAAAAAGTCTCCAAACAACAAATGTTGATGTGAATGCAGAGACATATGAACACTCATACACTGCTGGTGGGACTGAAAACTGGTACAACCTCTATGGAAAGTAATATGGAGATACCTCAAAGAACTAAAAGTAGAACTACCATTTGATCCAGCAATCCCAACTACTGGGTATTTACCCAAAGGACAAAAAGACATTCTATAATAAAGATATCTGCAATCGAATGTTTATAGCAGTACAATTCACAATTGCAAAGAAGAGGAAACAACCCTAGTGTCCATCAATACAATGAGTGAATTAACAAAATGTGGTATATGTATACCATGGAGTTCTACTCAGCCATAAAAAACAATGGTGATCTAATACCTTTTGTGTTATCCTGGATGGAGGTGAAGCACATTCATCTAAGTGAAGTATCACAAGAGTGGAAAAACAAGCACCACATGTACTCACCATTAAATTGGCATTAATTGATAAACACTCATGTGCACATATGGAAATAGCATTCAACGGGTGTCAGGCAGGTGGGAAGGGGGCTGAGGGGCCGGGTAAATTCACATCTAATGTGTGCGGAGCGCACTTTCTGGGGGTTGTGCATGCTGGTAGCCCTGACTTGGGAGGTGCAAAGGCAATATACATAACTAAAGTGTTTGCACTCCCATAATATTCTGAAATTAAAAAAAAGCACAACCATACAAAATATATCACATATTTTAAAAATTTATACATATTTAAAGATAGAGTTGAAACATTTGAAGTTGGTGACTAATAGAATGGGAGAGAAATAGTAATTGGATTTGGGGAAAACTTAAAAACAGACAGATTATCATCCACTATTAGAAGAGTGTGATTATGTCAACTTTTTGCTACTGAAATAATAGCAACAGAATAAAAAGAAACTACTGTTGACATTTTGGACTATTCATTGTCAAATGTCATCTTATAAAAATTTGCTGTATCACAGTTAAAACACTCCTATTTAATAAGAATAGGAGCTTTCTATGTTTGAGAGTTCCTTCAGTTTGGTTATGAGAGGAGATGTGAACAAACGGCAGAGCAGGAAGTACTAATAGGTTTCCTGACATCTCTTTTTAGAATCGTTTACTGTGATGAATTACTTTTGGGACACAAAGGCTAGATTCTACAATTGTGAATTAATATTTTATTAGGAGCTATATATGTATAGATATACACATAAATTGTTTCTTTTTCTTTTTAATCCCCATTTATCTGAGTTCAAAGATAATACTTGCACATAATGAAAACTTTGGAAAATATCGAAAGTTCTGAGAAGAAAATGAAAGTAACCCATATGTTTCCATCAGGAGATAAACTATCTGAAACATTTTAGTGGATACACTTTTTAGGATTTTCTGTGTGTGTGTTGTACATGCACACATGTAGCTACACTTTCATGCACAACAAAAGAGGAAAAATACTATAATAACATTGTCTTAGTTCGGGCTGCTACAGCAAAATACCATTGACGTGGTGGTTTATAAACTACAGAAACTTATTTCTCACAGTTCTGGAGTCTGGAAGTCAAATTGTCAGAGTGACAGCAGAGCCAGTTTCTGGTGAGGGTCCTCTTCCTGGCTGCAGATGGCCCTCTTCTTTCATGACCACACAGCAGAGAGCACGCGAGGGAGCTGTCTGGAGTCCCTTCTAGAAGGGAACTAATGCCATTCATGAGGGCTTCATTCTCATGACCTAATCATCTCCCAAAGACCCCACCTCCTAATACCATCACATTGGGAGTTAGCATTTTAACATATGTATTTTGGGGGAACACAAATATTCAGTCCTTTGTAGCTATTCTGTAATTTTTTTAACTTTGCAGTGTATTTTATAAATTTCCACATTTAATTAAGTATTCTTTGCAAGGCATTTGTAATGGTTGCCTAATATTCTATAGCATGATTATAAATTTATTTAGCCAATTTTTCCTTGTTGGATATTGAGATTTTTATAATTATTTGTTATTATAGGTAACGCTTTGACTAGCTTCTTTATGAGTAGACATAGATTATTTTTTTCTCATGATATATTCCTAGATGTAAGTTTGCTGAGTTAAAGGGTATACACACGCTGGTGGTTTTAGGAGTGGGTCATGTCATAACTGTAAACCCTAAATCTGCCATATAAAAAGCTTAAAGTTTTCTAAATATCAGTAAGCTTAAATTATTTTCTATTTAATGACAAATTTAATGACACTTTTGCCTTGAGAATATTCAGAGACATGTTTCTAAGGATATAAAAATTATTAAAGAATGATTTTAAGGTAAAGATGAATAGCAAGGACACTGCAGTCAGATCCTAGTTCTCACATTTGCAAACTGTAAACTTGGACAAGTCTCTTGTTTGTGTTTCAGTTTCCTCATCAAAAAGGTGAAGATAGCAATAATACCTGCCTCGTATATTTGTTTGGAGGATTACATGAGCGTGTGTGTATGTGTGTGTGTGTGAGAATATGCACACATTCTTAAATCAATGGTTGGCACATAATCATAGCTCTAAATATTGAAGTTGTAGTTGTTATTAAGATAATTATTAGACTGAATACTAAAAAAAACACTGCTGTAACTTTGCCACCTCTATTTCTCTGTTGCACTGTCTGACATTTTTCACTGTGGAGGAGGAATAATTGGAAGAATGTCATTTCATTTCTGTATTACAAAACAAGACGCACACGCGCACACACACACCCCATGCAAAATGTGATTCCTTTGATCCCTCCTACACAATTGCTCTCCTTTCATAGCATGCAGTGCATTTCTCGATAGTTCCTTTTCAAAGAACATCTAGTGCCAAAGAGCAATTATGTGACCACAGGTTGTAAACTCTGCTCTGCTGCTTTTCTGTATCCTTTAAATCTGGACCCTTGTCTATCATCTAATGAAAACCAACTGCAATTGCAAAGATAAAATTTAGTGACTGGAACTATGTCGAATTGTAGTTATTTTAACAAGGTCTACCTTTTAATTAAAAATCATGCCTCAAAGGATTTCGTTTCCAATATTTGCTTACAATTTTCTAGTTAAAAATCTCAGCTCCAGAGATTGTTTAAAAAGATTTAGGATGTTTATTGTCCATTATCTTCACCCTTCTTTTTTAGTCTCAATTCTTAAATGGCTGCCAACATATTAAAGGTCACTCCATTGAATGACTTTCATAAAGTAATTCAGTTTTGTGGGGATGAGAAACAGTTTGACTTAGTTTAGTAGTTACTGTTCTACTATATTCAATATATTATACTAGGCATTGTTATAAATTCATGTAAGTATACATTAAGCACTCACTTCATATAGCTTACAAATAATGTGATAAGAAAGGATGTATATGCCATTTACATATATAATACGATATGTATACATGCATGTATATAAAATACTCCATGAAACATTGGGGTGCAATACAAAGTAGATTTTATAGAGAGCAAGAATTGTAGGTAGCATTTAAAAGTTAAGAGTGGGAGAGAAACAGTCTGTGCTTGAGGTCGAGAATGTCAATTATATGCCTTTTCCTACGGAGTTTGAGACCAGTTGAGAGAAACACAGAATATGGACAAATGGAGAAAAAACATCAGCTTTATTATTGATAAATCAACCTGGAAGGTGTAACTTTAGAGCTATAGGCCAATGAACTTCTGAACATTCCATTCTTATTGTACCCCCTGCTCACAAACAGTGTCACCCTTAGAAAGTCTTGAGTAAATGCTGACATAGTCTGCCTTCCATAGAAAACGGGCGGAGGCAAAGCTCCTAGCTAAGGCTTTATTTGTAAATTCAATCTCAGGAGAGCGAGAGGGAGGAACAAAAGAAAGTGATATGGGGAAGGAAGGAGAGCAACAAAGTTGGTGGGTTCCTTACTAACCTAGTCCAAGGTTTGCATGAAAAGCTGAGATTTTGCATGCTGGACACCTTCCTGACTGACTTGAACCACTGATAGCTGGAAGAGTGAGTTGGGAGCAGGAAGGGAAGGCAATTTATTTGCTGGGTCCTTTCTCACTTCTTTGTTTTGCTGGGCAAAGTTTGTGCCATGGGGCACTAAATCCCTCACACTTATAGGCTGTGTTGTCTGGTCATCCAGGCGGCCTCAGAACCTTTCTCAGCTCCGCCCCCAGAGTGCTCTCCAGAATGCCTAAGCTCTGGCCTTCCCTTTCTCTGCCTGGGCAGTCTTTTAAGAAGTATCACTTTTAAGACAACCTGAGCCTAATAGCCCTGCTGGAGCTTCTCACCTTTGCCTGGCTGGCAAAAGCTTGAGAGATCTCTAACAAGGTGGACCCTCAACTTTGTAACTGAAGTTGGCTTCGTTTTTTCTCTGAATATCAGGCACCAGGTCCCTTGGGAAAAGGGAATACACAACCTTTCAAGTGGCTCTACTGAAGCTCTACTCCTTAGGTTTGGGCTAAAGAGGCAGCACTCCCTGCCACACACCTTTAGGGTTTGAGATTAAACACTGGCCTCCCTCTAAAGAAATCCATCTGAGAAAACTCTCTCAGGCAACTCCTTAACCCTTTTATGTACTCTTCATGATAAGCTCATTTTAGGAGAGTGAAACCTGTTATCTAATATTTTCTTTGAAAATCTGCATCCTGGATTGCCAGGAATCTCACTTTGGAATTTCAAGTTTTTTTGTATTTTTGTGCTCCAGTCAAATATTCCAATTTCATCATCTGTAAAATCGGAGTGCAATGCTTTAGAGCATGAACCCTGGAGCCAACTGGCCAGCGTCCATCCTTGGCCAGCATTTTCTAGCTGTTGTAATTTGAGGCAAATAACATCTCTATGCCTTAATTTCATCACTTGTAAAACACAAATAATGTTAAAGTACCTGACATGATTAGATGTGAATCAACTAAAAGCTGATTTTAAAAATATCCCTACTGGTTGATTGATGTTTGCTGAAATTCTTTCCCTCTTATAATAAAGTTACCAGAAAAAATTATACTCCAGAAATGAAATTCTTCCTCCTCTTAGAAAATTAAGGCCATAAAAACTTGAATTGACAATTCATTTCTTCACACATTTTTATTTTTCTGGCACAGCAGGATAAGTTCTCCTGAACGTCTAGATAAACTTTTGAGCAGCGGCAGGCGGGCAGCCCTTCCCAGGAGGTCGTGTAGCTCTCTTAGCTCTAGAATGTCAGACAGCTGAAAGACTACCATATGTGAAAGTTAAAAATATTATAAAACTTTTAAACTTCTCTGTAGCAGTAGCTTTTTCAAAAAAAGAAAAAAAAATCAGTATTCTCACATTCCTACCACTTCCACATTCCTATTGTTTCAGTGACGATCACAAATGACCCATCAATGTGACCGAACTCAGTGGTCAATCGCAGTGCTCACTTTAATTATCACGAGCATCTGACATGTCCATCACTTCATCTTTCTGAAATGCTTCCCCACGTGTCTTGGTTTTTCTCCTACCTCACTGGCCACTTCTTCACATTCTCCTGTGCTTCTTCCTCCTCTTATGTTCAATCTTAGTTTTTGGAGCATCCAGGGCTTAGTCCTTGGTTATGGCATATTCTCAACCTACACTCACTCCCTTGGAGATCTCATTTTATCTTCTGACTTTATTTACCATTTTCTCTTCCAAATGTATATTATGTTTAAATTATAAATTTGCTTCCAAATTTATATTTCTGACTCAGACTTCTTTCCTGAAATCCAGATTTATATCTCAACTGTTTTGTCAATATCATCATAATCAATATTTGAAATTAAACTTGTCCAAATCCTTACATCATCCTACTCCTTACCTCCCCATAAAAAATCCCTGCTCCTTCTACCATTTTATGATCTCAGTTGATAGCAACTGCATCCTTCTAATTGATTAGGCCAAATCCTTGAGGTCATCCATTAGTTCTCCCTTCTCTCTTAACCCACATTCAATTAATTTGGAAGCCCTATTTACTCTAACTCTAAAACATATCCAGAATCCTATCACTCCCGTGAATTACTCCATCATCATCCCCTGGATTACTGCAGTAGCCTCCTAATCAGTTTTCCTGTTTCTACTGACTTTCAATTCAACAGCCAGAGAGACTTTTAAATGTCAGATTACATCACTCCTCTGCTCACA
Organism: Avahi laniger; assembly: GCA_963575035.1. Classification (NCBI taxonomy): domain Eukaryota; kingdom Metazoa; phylum Chordata; class Mammalia; order Primates; family Indriidae; genus Avahi; species Avahi laniger. Next base: position 22,827 of record CAUYSK010003208.1, read on the forward strand.
GTTTCCGATAATATTACACATACACCTACCCTATGCCCCAACAATTCCACTACTCAGTGCAAACTCTAGGAAAACAAGTTCACATGGCAATAAAAAGTCTTATATAAGAATATTCATTAGTAGCTTTATTCATAATAGCCCAGATTGGAAACAAATGTCTTTAAACTGGAAAATGAATTAAAAACATTGTGGTATATTCATGCAGTGGAATAATACATAGTAGAAAGACAATCATTAGCTACCAATGCATACAATAAAAGAAAAGAAAGTCAAAAATACTGTGCTGAGCCTAAAATAGCCAGATAAAATACTACATACTATATAATCCCATGTATATGAAGAATAAGAACACAAAAAACTAATATACAGTGACAGAAATCAGAATAGTGGTTGCCTCTTTGGAGATGTCGGTATTGACTGGGAAAGAACAGAAGGAAACTTAAATTTAAAAATATTATAAAATACTCTGGGGCAATAGTAACATTCTACATCTTGATCTTGGTGGTGTTGACACAAATGTGCAAATGGATTGAAATTCATTGAGCTTAACACTTTTGTATTTTGCTGTACATATCTTATAATTTTTAAAGAATCTGATCTGGCCTTCAAGAACCTCTCTAAAAAAATCTTACAGTAACCTGAGGTTTTAATTAATTTATTTTGCTGCTGATATCCTTCAAGCCTGTACACTCAAACACTCTCAGAGACACACTATTCAGGTGTATTTTAAATACCTGCATTTGGTTATCCTACAGTACCCCAGCAGTAGCAAAAATCTGTTTTCTCTTTGTAGGAAGACAAATTTATCCTTATTGGGAGTCCCTTAGCCCATGCAGGAAAAGGATGAAAGGAAACAAAAGGCAGAAATGAAGCCATCCTTTACAAATCAACAAAGGGGTGCAAGGCAAGAACTGTGATAAGGGCCTAAAACTCTGCAAAGGCACAGGCCTAACTAAAAATAATGTTCATAATCAGCTCCTCTCCCCATTTGCTTCTCTATAATTGCTACTCAGGAGTCACACAGCTGACGATAAAGATTCTTAACTTCCCCCATAGAAACATCACCCTTGTGAAACCTATGGCTAGTTTTTGAGATATCTTCAGGCCCTGCATTCCAGTGGAACCAATGACCCACTCAGGAGAGTCATCTGACCCAACTGGTATTGTGACCCCTACCCAAGAACTAACTCACCAAAGAAGACAATTTCTACACCCCTATGGTCCCGCCCCAAACCCAGCCAATTAGCAAACCCAATTGCCTAGCCCTTGGCCCACCAAACTGTCTTTAAAAACCCTTTCTCCTAAATTTCTGGGGAGATGGATTTGATTCCTCCCATCTCCTTCCTTAGCACTCTGCGCAATTAAACACTTTCTCCACTGCAACCCCGACTGTCTCAGCACATTGGCTCTTTTCTACGCAGAGAGCAATACAACCTGTTTAGGTGGCAACAGAAATTCATTAGATTTTTCCTAGTGTCACTTAGAACTCCCCAAATCTCACACTCTTAATGTCTGGTGGAATGTACTTTATCTCTTGGCCTAAAGTTATGCTTAAGCAATAGCCTGTATTCAGTGGAGCTTTGCTTAGCACATCTCTCTCCTCACTACGAAAAGGTACTCAGTGACAGTATCTCTGCAGAGTAAGATTGACAAGAAAGCCTCTTTGAGCCCAGGAAAGAAATCTTTCTGCCTAATACCAGATTCCTGCTTTAGGTTCTGCTCATGTATACTATAAGCCCACATAAATTCTCTTTCTGAACTCAGCTGCAGCCATCTACACTTCCTAAAACCATCAGATGTATGTATCTGTGAAAAGTAAGGGCTTTAGCATGTTACTTTCATATTATACTTACTTGGCTTCTCACTGGGTCCCAGTGTGATGAGAGCTTTGATGGTGGGGAGCCCCCTTCTGTCTGGTGTTCCCTGTGAAGAGCTCTGTGTCCGAGGAAAAACAAACAGCCAAATGGAAAAGTGCCACATGACTAGTAGGTTGGTAGTGCATGATAGCCATCTACCTAACAGGGCAACTTTTCTCATTATTATCAATTGTTGATACTATTTATATTATTGAGGACTTGCTAAGTGCCATGCAAATTGGGGTAATGTAGGTAATTGCCACATTCCTATGAGTTGGGCTTTGTCATTATCTTTATTTTGCAAAAGACAGAAGTGGAGCTTACAGCAATGAAAGAGCCCCCTTCAGCATTACTCTGACATGTCCTCTCAACCACAGCCATGGGTCTGGAACACAGCCCCTCCACCAGGTCCTCGCTATTTATGGTCTGAAAATTTAAAAATAATTTTAAACTTTGGTTTCCTAATTTGTAAAATCTTCTGCCCAGGTAATCGCAAGGTTTGAATGAGGCAACATAGGTCAAGCGCCCTGCACTGCACTAAAACTGGCACAAAATAGGGTCCCGGATAGTGGTACTTACCTTTTTAGGTTTCCTCTTACTTATTTTTGGATATCAGTACATATTCACATTTTAGAATTGCTAGCATATTTCCAGTTCTCAATTTCAAAATAATGGCTCCATTAAGACATATACTACGTGAGAACGTTATGAATGTACCAGCACACTGAGTTTGTCACTGGCTATACAATGCAGTCACCGTCTATTGTAGATAATAAACTTCTTCTCCCAAATGGAACCAAATGTGATACATTTTATAATAGATATACCTACAGAACATTAAGTTCTTTCAGTAGCCTCGGGTGTCATTCCGTTTGACCCATCTGTTCTTCAAGATTATTTTGTTATCTCCTCATATATTTAAAAATTTAATTTCTTTATGGTTACAGTGTTTTTACTCATCTCAACATGAAGAAAATTCTATCTGCTAGTAAAAGTGAAAGTAAAATAGATGTTTACTGTTCACATTTCCCTGTTATTTTCGAAATCAGAAAAAATCTGATTCCAAGAACTCATTTATTGGTCATATAACCTCAGCAAATTGCCTAACTACTCTGAACTTCAATCACCTCTGTGTAAAAGGAAACAGGATGTAATAATATCCTTCTACTTTTGTTTGTTTTTCCTGTCAATGTTATATGTGGTTTCTTAGCTCTGAGTATTGGATGTATAAGAGATATTCCTTCAATTTGCAACCTATCCAAACAGTGCTTTGTCTCTTATTTGTATGTTTTCTCTCTGCAACACAGCTAAAATAGCATTTTTCATTCTCTTCGTTGTTTTTCTTAAGCATGAGCTGTAGTTTTCTTGACCTGTTCTTTAGGATTTGTAATATACTTTTTTTTTAAATTTCAGCATATTATGGGGGTACAGATATTTAGGTTACGTATGTTGCTCTTGCCGCCCCCCCCCAAGTCCAAGCTTCAAGCATGTCCATCCCCTGGATGGTGCACAACACACTCTTTGTGTATGCATATACCCGACCTTCCTCCTCCCTCCCCCTCCCCCTGCCCAACATCCAATAGATGTTATTCTTATATGTGCATTTATGTGTTGATCCGTTAATACCAATTTGATGGTGAGTACATGTGGTGCTTGTTTTTCCATTCTTGGGATACATCACTTAGAATGCATTCCAGCTCTATCCAGGAGTATACAAGAGGTGCTATATCACCATTGTTTCTTAAAGCTGAATAGTACTCCATGGTATACATATACCACATTTTATTAATCCACTCATGTAACGATGGACACTGGGTTGTTTCCACATCTTTGCAATTGTGAATTGAGCTGCTATAAACATTTGGGTGCAGGTGTCTTTCTTATACAGTATCATTTACTCTTTTGGGTAGATGCCCAGTAATGGGATTGCTGGATGGAATGGTACTTCTACTTGTATCTCTTTAAGGTATCTCCATATTGCTTTCCACAGAGGTTGCACTAGTTTGCAATCCCACCAACAGTGCATGAGCGTTCCTATCTCTCCGCATCCACGCCAACATTTATTGTTTTGGGACTTTTTGATAAAGACCAGTCTCACTGGAGATAAGTGATGTCTCATTGTGGTTTTAATTTGCATTTCCCTGATGATTAGAGATGTTGAGCCTTTTTTCATATGTTTTTTGGCCATTATTCTGTCATCTTTTGAAAAGTTTCTGTTCATGTCCTTTGCCCGCTTTTTGATAGGGTCGTTTGATTTTTTCTTGTTGATTTTCCTGAGTTCTAAGTAGATTCCAGTTATCAACCCTTTATCAGATTTGTAGCATGCAAAAAGCTGCCCTGTGTCTTACAGCTAACCACCACTCTTTTGATTCCTAGTATTCCTATCACTAGTAGTTCAGTACCTTTCTTCTAATTTGTTGGCTGCATCTGATAGTCCATAGACCAAAAAAAAAAAAAAACCCCACAAAGTAATAATAATAATAAAAACAAAGAAAAACTCAGAAAGGTAAGCTTGTTAGAGCTGCTTGTGAAACAAGAATTAAAAGGATCTGGATCTGAATGAATCTAAGCTGCCCTTCAATGAGCACATAGCATGAACTCTGGAACCTGGACTTTGTGATGTCTACACTGGCTGTTTGGGGGCCTTTTCCACTTCCCTGTTCTTGACTGTAAGCTGGGAGAAGTGATTTCAGGATTGGCAAGACACTATCGCACGTACGTCTTCCCAGGGCAATCTTAAGGCGTTTCCCCTGAATGAGGGATGTCGCCTCATTTCTCAGGGGAGGGGACTGAGGGGGAAACAGAAATATGAGCAATGCCTCTCCACGAGGCGTGGCCCTTAGGGTCATGCTAAATGAAATGGCTTATGTTGGTGTGTTTATTTGCAAACAGCCTCACTGATTACTCACTTGTGACAACTTTGAAGCTCATTTTTTAATACGTTGATCAGAGCTGTTTATTTCTTGATCTCTTTCAGAGACCTAGAAAATTCTGGTGTCACAAAAGGAGAACTTAATTAGGAAGCAGGAGTCAAGAGTTGCTGACTAGATCTTGCTCTGTGAGGTTGCTTAACCTTCTGAATCCCAATTATAAAATAGGAGGGCTTCGGTTAACCCTGACATTTGCTAGGATCTCTCTAATAGCAAGATAACTGTGTATCTTGGACTCTCCCGTGAACTCTGAGAGCTGACCGTCTCCAGGACTGCGGGAACGCGGCTGTGAAGGGCGGCCCCCTTCCTGTAGGGAATGGCTGGGTAGCAGGGCTGTTCCCAGAGAGGCAGTGGGCGTTTGCGCAGCTTTCTCAGCGTCACAGACACAAGATTGGCTCACACTCGTGACCTCTTACACGCTCCCGTGGCACGTTCTGGGGTCTGGGAGGACCCGGTGGGGTGGGAGGGGCGGCAGCTCTTCGGGTCCACGCTCCGTTCCGTTGGATCCCCCTGCGTCTCCGCCTTTATCCAACTCAGCCTCCCCAGCTGGAGCCACGGGCAGGCCTGTCCCGTTCCAGAGCCAGTTCTGACCAAGGCAGGAAACGGACGTGGAGCCTCAGCCTGCCACTGGAGGCAGGAGGGGCCTGGAATTAGGTCTCGTGTTTTCGATCAGTAACAATTGTGCCTCGGTTAAACCTCAGAGGCGACGGTGGTAGCACCGCTCAAAGCCGATATTAAGTCGTGTTCCTCAGATGTGGGATCCAGAGGCTTAGGCACGGCTCACAGGCTCCTGGGTCCTTCCTCCGGCTCTCAAGTCTCCTTTTCTCAGATCCAGATGAGGATTGGATGTGTCAGAGGCGGCCTGGCTGCCTGGGCAGCCCCTGATTCCCAGAATTTCCTAGTCATTCCCATCCCCCAGTGGGGTTCACAGTGACACCTAAATCCACAGTCTGACCACAGTCTCGTGTAGTATTCCAGACTCCGCCTCTCTTCCTCGAGGCTCAGTTTGAGGCTGGGGGCCCCTGGGATGCCTCAGCTTTCCTCCAGTCTGCTGGGGGAGGGGTTAACTCCCCTCCCCCCGACTCTGATGGTGTCTCCTCTTGTCTCGGGGCATCCATCAATCGTCACCTGTAAGAACCATGCCTGAGGAGTGGCCTCCAAAGATGGAACCACTAGCTCAGGGTTTCCACACACTTGATTCCTTAAGCCTGCCTCTTTTACGCCCCTGGAAAAGCAAGAGCAGACCAGTGCATGCTTTTTGAAACAATCTCTGAGTTTGTGGTAGAACCATCCTGAGTTATGATTAGGACATGGGAGGCACAGGTCTCCCTAAAATCTTCTGGGGAGACATTGATTGACCTGAACGGCAACTAGTATCTCCTAAGCCGGAATCTTGCAAAAGGTAATATGAGGAAGGCCGTGGTGACAGAAGCTTTTGGTGAAAACGGAGAAGCCAAGGAGGGTATGGCATTTGTTAGGGTGTCTGCACAGAGGCGGGTAGACGCTGATCGTAGACGACAGGTGCTGTGCCTCAGACGGAGGGGAACAGGGTCAGCTGGATCTGGGTCTAGGAACGAGCAAAGCCTGGGCTCAGATTCGGTGCTTCTAAGTGCCAGCCCGAGCCACTGCCGGCCACGGGCTGTCCCCCAACCTCGTGAACCCCGGCACTCTGGCTTACCTGGTTTGCTCTGAGTTTGCTAGTTGGCAAGGAGAGCGGGGAGAGCAGGTCCGTCCCTCCTCTGCCTGCCCACCCATCAGCAGCCTGCGGGAGGGGGTGCCTTCCCACCCTCCCCCACGGGTACCCACCGGCAGCATCCCAGGGCAAAGCCCCACCCGGTGCCTGCGCCGCCCCAGGCTGCCAGGTCACGCGGTGTTGCTCACTCAGGAGAAGGTTCACAGCAGAGGGAACCTCCAGAGCCCTCCGGGACAACTTCCAGGGGCCCACGAGGGGAGACCTCAGTGCCACAAGGGAGAGTCTGGGAGGTGGGGTGGGAGCGAAGCCCACTTGAGCTGCTGAAGATCTTCGTCCCCTCGAGTCGTCCGGCCCTATGGCCGTTGATGGGGCAGCAGCTCCCCCTGCTGGCCACTAAGTCCGGGATGTCCTCCACCATCCCCGCCTCCGCGGCTCGCTCACCCCTGTCCCTTCTGCCCCAGGAGGGGATTCTCCCACACCGGGGTCTCACTCCCCGTGCCCTACTAGGCCTGCTTGCACACAGTTCTTTATTTCCATCCTTTTTCTTTATCCATGCCCTTCCCTTTTTCTTCTGGCAGAACTCAGCTTTTGTCTTTTGGAGACTTGCAGCGGAGAACCATCCTGCAGAGAAGAGATTGATATACTAGCAAGAAGGTGTTAATGTTCATAGCTGATAAAGCATAGCAAGTTGGCACTGTCCAGGGGTTTGCCTGGGCTGCAGCCGTATATTCCTTTAAATATGCCATTTGTCTCTCAATGTCCTTCATTCCACTCCAAACCTAAACCGCTACAGTTCATTGGATGCTAGTCTGTGCCGGTTTCTATGCAGGGGACACACTCCGTGCGTCACTTTGCTCCTGTCTGGAGGCACCGTGTTCATGTTGGGGCAGGAGAGGAATGGGTGTGGGAGGTTGTGGGTGCATCTGGATCTCCAGCCTGCCCTGCCCCAAACTCTCCATAACTTGTGCTGGTTACAATGACCTTTCTTCCGTCTTAGGACATGAGGTCTTCCAGCTTGGCTACTTCATTCCATAAAGTAGATAAGTAGTAGCTCCCCAGTGGAGTTCCGCGTCTTGGGCCTTCATCAGCTCTGCCCTTGATTTGGGCTCACAATGTCCTGGCTTCTCATGGCTTGCCCCCCAGCTGCAGGACACGGGGAGGCGTGTGGGTGGGGGGAAGTGCCCATACTCAGGACGCCAAGATGGGAGTCCCTCTCCCTCTTCCAAGTGGGTCCCAAGTAGGCACTAAAGGCAATACTTAAAAGTCAGAGGCCTTTTATTTTCTTAAAAGGGAAAGAGCTAAAATACTCAAGTAAAAATGAGGCTTATACTAGAATAGAAAGCTCTCAGCCCGGTTTCCAGTCCTGCCACAGATAAAACACTCTCTTCCTGCCTCAGGCCTTAACTTTGCCACTACACAGGAACTGGAATTACCCTCTCCCCACACCATGTTCCTTTTTGGACTGAAGTTCTGTGGTTCCAATTCTCTTGCTCTTGCACTGCCGGGGAAGGTTAGGATGCAGCTTTGATCTGTGCAGTCTGCACCCTGCTACCTAGCACCAGCTATCTTCAACTGACTGACATGGATTCTAGGCTTTCATTTTTGCTGCAGTAATATTTTTTTAGTGCTTATTTTTAAAAGCTCTGCATCTGTGGTGACCATCTCCCATTTGGAAAATTAACTGCTTGCAGATGTTGCGTGTGGCATGGCATTCTCCCAGGCAATGAAACCGCTAAGGTTTGGCTATCATTTCAAAAGGAAGAGAAGGGAAGAAAAGCTGCATGATACACAAAGAGTGCAATGCGCACCACCCGAAGGATGGACATATTTGAAACTCGGACTTAGGGGGGAGGGAGGGGCAAGGGAAACATACGTAACCTAAACATCTGTACCCCCGTAATATGCTGAAATTAAAAAAAAAAAAAAGAAAAGCTGCATGTCTCTGATGTAGGTGGCAAAACTTCTTGATCTTCTATAAAATGCGATTTACTTTTAGAAATTGAAGGATGGAGAAGTTCTAAAGGCTTGAGAGTCCAAGTATTAGAAAGCTCACACTGGAATGGTCAAGTGTGGTCACTGCGGGATTTTGCAGAGGAAAGGCATTGGCTACCTGGCTGGAGGTGAGTGAACTTCTTCTGTGCTGTGCACAGAGCACAGAACTCTCCCTACCTCCTCTCCCAGCCCCCAGGTCAGCTGTTGCCAGTCAAGGCAGCAACCTCCCTTGGGGTCCATACAGGGTTTAGGTGAAGGACATTCCAGGCTTAGAGCAGAACCCCGCAGGACCTTCCAATTCTGGGATGCTGGCAGACTCACTGGCTGTCTACCCTCTGCCATCTGCCCCACCTGGACTCTCCTTCTTGGTTTCTACCCTCCCTAGGAACTTGCGCACGCCCTCCTCAAGGCCTCTGTCTCCAGGCATGACTCTAGCACAACAGAAAACCGTTCCAGGACTAAAAAGACATTTTGTGAGATCCCAAGGAATGCTCATACAAAGTTCACTTTTGTTTTCTTATTCTCTGGCCACTCCCACCCCCTGCCTCCTCAGCAGTTCCCAAATCCAGGCTCAACTAGGAAGGAGGAGTCACGGCCAGCTCTCTGTGTGGATGCTGATGGTGTGGTGTGCGTGAACACGTGGCGAGTGGGTTGTCTACGTGGAGTGTGCACGTGTCATGGTACTCACAGCTGTGAGAAACGCAAGGGAGCAGTTCCTCTCCCCAGCTGGTGCTTGTCCTGGGCCAGGCATCCTTCTTGCCCAGATCTGGGGCAGCTTCCCTTTCTCAGTTTAATTATTTCTCTCGTCTCTGTTTCTTCCCATCAGCAGATTCTTACTGCCTTTGCTCTGTGAGAGTGACCAAGCATAAATAAAAGTTTGAGCATCAGAGGACCTCAGAGATGGTCTCTGAAGTCTAAGGAATCTGATCACTTTATGTATGAGAAGACCGAGGCCCATTTTTGTAGTCCATTTGAACAGGAATTTCATGCTAGCCTCCACTGAGTAGATTTAAATATTGTGTTAATATTATTTTGTGTTCAAGATTTTCTTCTTGAAAGAGACATTCAAAGAGGGCAGGAGGAACATATACACTATTCACTTTAGGCAGGTGGATGTGGGTTTAGAATGTGGAGATTTAGAAGACAAAACTCAAGTCAGATACAAAGCTATTTAAAGACAGAAAATTAACAGGCAAAACATCAATGTTACTTATTTAAAATCCTGTATAATAAATATGGGAGAAATAAATTAACTGTATGGTAAATTTATGAGCAGGAATAGTATTTCCTCTTGGAACATGGTAACTATTCATAAAAGCAGCATGCAAGAACAGCAATTCAGTAGGAAACATTGATACGTTGTACACCGAAATCTTTTTTTACATACATAATAAGGAGAAATGTAATTAATTATTTTTCAGAGAAACAACATGAAAATTTGTCAACCATGTGCATCATTTGGAGGAGTCATGCCTAGTGCTAAGTGGGGGTAATGGAGGGAGAAAGAAGGAGACAGACACAGGACAAAGGCCACTGATGGATAGGAAGAGCATGTGGATTAGGACTCCCTTTCGGTAATTGGGTGAACATGGGGAAAACTTTGCTGAACATAATCCTTCTGTATAGCGGGGGTTTGCACACTAGCAGATCAGAGAATATGTCTCTATCTAGTGTTCTTTCACCACAAAATAAATATGAAAGAAAAGATCCCTTTTTAGGCTCTAAGTCTGGGACAAAGACAAGGAAATTGACAATTGCTTTCTAGCTGATCACACAGAGAGCATCTGTTCTTACTGTGAAAGCATCCTGAAGACTTTGAAGGGTTCCTGTGGTTGAAAACCATCGTAACCTTGATTAGGGAAACTGGTCAGACTAAGCCTGGCTTTTAATGTGCCTCTCGAAGATGACAGGACCCGCGGTTTACGCAAATGTGCAGCCTCTCTTTCTTTTGGTCACCATCTGTTCTCTGGTTTATTTGTACTTGGTCCACATGATACCAGACAACTGGTTTGACTGGTTTTTGTTTCCCTAAATGGATGAGACTGACCTGTTGGGTGTCCTGTGGAGACAGATCCCAGCACTGGGGCACATGGCTAGCAGAGGGAACAAGGCTCCCTTTCCTGAAAGGCAAGTGTTAGCGTACGTTTAAGGGATTTTGATATTGCAGACCTGTAAGTGCGTGTTTCTCAGTGGCTTCAGAGTAGGTTTGGAAAAAACAACAACAAACCAAACCAAACCTAGACTGGAGACACTAGACACTGGGATTTAGTGACAGGCCCCAGAAGGCACACGACTCTGAAGCAAGAGACACGCAGGTGCTGTCGGCTGGTAGAGGATGCTGATGTGATCCATGCCAGCCAAGACACCAGGAGGGGTGTCTTGAAAAATGCTGTGTTAGGGTGTGGAGGGACTGGGAAGGTGTTCTTTGGGGCAAGATAAGAAAATTGCCTTTCTCTTCAAGAAGGTGGGGCTGGGGCCAGGGCAGGAAGGCTCCAGAGGGCTTCCACTTGTGATAAAGACACAGAAAGATGTCACTCAGGAATAGCACTTAGCAACCACACGGTGTGACCTGAAATCCCAAACTGTTGCTCACTAACACCGTTCAGGTTCCAGCAAATGCTTCTCCATTTGTCCCTAGTGGTATGTCCTTGAAATGAAAGGTGGCTGCATTCCCGTGTGAAGAAGGTTTGTGGGCTGTGTTGCCATGGATATCAGAGGACACTGATTTGAAGTGCAGGGAGGATTTCAGTGGCAGAAGTAATTAGGTAGAAAAAACAACTCTGACGAACTTTTGCAAACATTCATCTCAGACCACATAAATGCTGTAGATTCTGGCCAAATATTTTCCAGAAGTGCTAAGTATCCATTTTCTTGTCTTTCTAACTTCAATTCCTGATGCTGGAGGTATCCAGGAATCAGCTGTGATATTTGTAACAATTGTATCCAGTGGCTGAGGAACATTTGCAACACCGAATAACTGATACTACTCTTAAATTTGTACATATGTACATACAGATGTAACATGTGAGAAGCATAACACCCATTCTTTACATTAGAAGGCAATCAAATAGATTTTTGTATTCTGGAATTGCAGTGCTTTACTGCAATTTAAGCTTTATTTTTATAAAAATGTTAAATATGATCAAATTAAAATTTCAGAAAATTCAATTAAAATGTCACTATTATTAAAATTTTATATTTATTAATGATCATTTGTATCTGTCTTTTAATTTTAATCAATAATTTTGAATATTAAATACTATTAAGCTAAATTAAAAATACATGTGAATAATTACATTTTTACATTTTGATGAAATACAGTAAAATTAGACAAATTTTGAATAGAATCTTGTTTAATTTT
>CAUYSK010003210.1:0-25948 GCA_963575035.1 Avahi laniger
CCCACACCCCCCACACAAGGCTTCCCTCTCCACCACCACCAAGGACACAGCTCTGCCCCATGAGTGCCGTGAGTAGCCACCACCAAGGACTGGTAGTGCTCTCTCAGAGGGAAGCAGCAGCACAATTGTCCTGCGCACTCAGGAGCCCCTGATCTGCCTGGAAATCCCATGAAAAATCCAAAAGATTTGGTGGTGGTGTGGAGGGAAGGTCATGAACTGAGCTCTTGCATTAATAAATGGAGTGAGAGTGCTCTTGTAATTTGGACTTTGTGCAAATTGGACATTTGACTGAGACTGAGAATAAATGAAATCCAGCATTTGTGCTGGATGAAAGCCCATCATGCAACTTCAGCCTCAGATTGCCGCAAGACTTTCTCGTTATAATGGCCTGGGAGATCTATGAAATGGGCTAGCTGAATTTTAACATTTTATTGTTTTATGGACTCTTTATATAAGTCATTTAACATAAAAGACACCACCAGTCTTGACAACTGGTGGTGCTATGGAGTATTTTTCCAGTCCTTGGGAAATTTCCACTGAGTCAGTGTACAGCAGGTCTTAACATCAAATCTGTTTTGCACAACTAGCATTGACCTTTCTGGTTATGACACTATGACATGCTGCCACGTTAGATTGTCCTGAGCCCATCTTAGCAGCTGGGGAAATGGGGAGGTGTGAATACACAGCTAATTTCTGCCTTGGAGAGTTTCACAATTGTGTGGATGACAACTCCACACATTTACTTAAAACACTGTTAACATCCCCTGGTAAGTGATTTTATTATGCTACTTGGCAATATGCAGATGTACTCCCTGAGCAGTTCCTTGAGCTAAGCACTTCACCCTGTACTAGTAATGAGAGCAGAATTTAATATTAATATTTCTGTAGAGGTGCCTTGAAATACATCTGAAATTTAGGAAGAATTAAAATAAACACATAAATTAGTAATCATGATTGGCATTTTCTAATGAAACAACACCTAGTAGTCTAAGATGCCAAGTTCCCTATTAATGGATGTTAGGGCAACTTAAATAACTTCCACAGAAAATTTTTGTGGCCTTGGTCTTTATCTACAGTTGACCCTTCAGTAATGCAGGGGTTAGGAGCACCTATCCTCAGCACAGTTGAAAATCCACATATAATTGTTGAATTCCCCAAAACTTAACTACCACTTAACTACTATATAACAGTATAGCCTACAGTTGACTAGGAGCCTTATTTATTAATATAACCTAAATAGTAGATTAGCCCATATTTTCATGTTATATACATTATATACATACCATATTCTTATAAGAAAGTAAGCTAGAGAAAAGAATGTTATTAAGAAAATTATAAGAAAAATACATTTACTATTCATTAAGTAGAAGTGGTTCATCATAAAGATCTTCATCTTCATGGTCTTCATGGTGAGTAGGCTGAGGAAGAGGAGGGGTTGGTCTTGCTGTCTTGGGAGTGGCAGAGGTGGAAGAAAATCCACCTGTAAGCAGACCTGTGCAGTTCAAATTCATGATGTTCAAGAGTCAGCTGTAATTGTAAACTGTTATTTTTGTTGCTATTCAAAATAGAAGAGTATTATTTCAGAGAGAAAAAATTCAATATATTACAAATGTGGAGAGACCAAATAGTGACAGTAATATATACCTTTATTTTAAAGATCACACATTTAAAATTTTTTAAAAAGGGAAAGGGAGAGAAGAAAGTGTTAAGGTAAATTTACTGCAATTCCACAATTTAACACAAATTACATTGAATGTTTAGAGATACCAGAACTTGCATAAATGTATAAGACCAGGGAAAGCTTATACTTGACTTTCGGTTGGGAAGCAGAAAGAGACGCCAAATGTGATAAATGGAATCTCCAGAAAACATAAAGTATTAGATGGCTTCAAACTCAGGTTTGGGGAGAGGACTGTGGCTGGTCTGCTTTGTAGTAGAAAAGGCAGTAGCAAAATAAAGTAGTTCCCAAGACCACAAGTGGTTGAATTATAGATGGGAGGAGCAAGCTCACAAAAGACTCCCAGGGTGTAAGTGGTTATGTATCAGCCAGTCAGTGAAATGGATAAGCAGAAGTTTCTGAGACAGGGCCAATTTGCTGATTTCTGCCTTGAAAGCCAGCACACCCAACCATTACATAATCCAGTCCCATGGAAGAAAATATGTGGCTATGCATAAGCTCAAGCCAAAAATGAGAGTGCGTAGGCAGGATTTGGAAGCAAAAATGATATACCTTATTAAAACTTGAACATAGGAAAATAACTCTAAGAATTAAACTGTAAACACATTTAACGAATCACATTAGAAATATGCACATTTTACCTTATACTGTAATTCTTAAAATGGTGGCAGTGTGGGATTTTCTTCTAACAATGACCATAATAGAATCATCTTGGTTTTCAAATCACCCCTGCCCCACCCTCACCTAGATTCATTATTATCATTTAGCCCAGTTATTGGTGGTAATGTGTCATTCCTCTCATGTATGCTGGGGTTGGGGGAAAAAACAAACCAAAAGTGTTGTGAATCCCCTGTCTTCAAGTGAGTGAATGGCTACAGACTTGTCTGGAATATGATAAAATGTAATGGATGTAAAGAAAGAAAGTAATGGTTGTTGATCGACCATGAAAACATTGCAAAGGTTGAGGAACAGGGGGAGGTAGCAGTGCTGTTTATCCATGCACCATGCAGGACAACCTGACCTTGAATTGAGTTTCTTGTGGGTCTATGCCTATAAGTGGAGAGATGAAAGTATACAGCTCTGAGAGGTTAATGACAGTCAGTCCAGCTGAATTCCCTTGCTTTATGTGATTCCATGCTCAACAAATACTGCCATTTCTTCAAGGAATACCTTGACTCCCCATGTAGAAATATCCATGGGATAGACCATAAATATCACACACAAATAACCATTCTGTTAGAGCTTGCGGCCGCATTTTAGATAAACAACTTGGCATAGTAGTTTTCTATACATAACTCTCTGTGAACTTGGTTAATGTAAATCTACCCTTGAAAGGTAAATTATTTCTTAATGAGCTGAGAAATTTAATTTCTTTACCTTGAGGGCTAATGGTCAGACCAAACTCTGATGAATTTCCAAGTTGATGTCAGCCTGTGATTCCTGAGTGGGCTGCCAGCCTTCCCTGGGACGCAGACCTTGTAGCCTACCTTTCTTCAAAGTGCTTTAATATGGTTAGGGGCAAAAAATCCTTTCCCTGGTATAAAGTTGCTAGGGGTTGTGCATAGGAATTTGATTTGTTAATAGGCCTGCTTATAAAATATAAATGTATAGTTATAATTCAATTTAGGGAAAAGGCTTTACTAAAGTTTCTCTTTTAGGAAGGGACAGTGGTAGTCAGCTTCCTCTGATCATCTGTGATCACGCCCTTCTGCAATCTCTTTCAAGTGCATGAGGCCTGGCCTGTGTGACAAATTAAATATAGTGGGAAGGATCGTGTGTGACTGCTATGGTTTAGATGCGTTTTGTTGTCCCCACCAAAACTCATGTTGAAATTTGATTCCCCATGTGGCAGTGTTGGGAGGTGGGGCCTAGTGGAAGGAGTTTGGATAAGGGGGGTAAATCCCTTATGAAGAGCTTGATGCTGGTCTCATGGTAGTGAGTGAGTTCTCCCTCTCCTGAGACTGGATTAGTTCTTGCAGGAGTGGATTAGTTCTCAAGAGAGCAGGTTGTTATAAAGTAAGTTTCCTCCCCCTGTTTGGCCTTCTTTTTGCAAGTGCCTGCTTTTCCTTTGCCCTTCTCCACCATATTTTGATGGATCAGAAGAAACCTCAACTGAAGCTTAGCAGATGTCAGCATGGTGCTTCTTATACAGCCTGCAGAACTGTGAGCTGAATAAACCTCTTTCCTTTATAAATTATAATAGCCAGCCTCAGGTATTCTGTTATAGCAATCCCAAATGAACTAAGACATGACTTTCAAGACAAACTTATGTAATATACTACAGCTTCCACCTTGCTCTCTTGGATCACTCAGTAGTCTGGGAAAAGCCAACCACAAGCAGTTCTGTGTAGAGGCCCACATGGAGAAGAACTTACTTGCCAGTCATGTGACTTAACTACTTTGGAAATAGATCCTGATCAAACTTTCAGGTTCTTGTAACCGGCAACTTCTGGTTGCAAGCTTATGGGTGCTTCTGAGTAGTGACTGCCCAGTTAGTCTTCTCTGGAATTAATGACCTGTGGAAACCATGAGAGATAATTAATAATCATTATTTTTTAAGCTACTAAATTTTGGAGTGATTTGTTATGCAACTGTAGACTTTGGTATCTTGAAGTGGGGTGACGCTGTAACAAAAATAGGGAGCCCAGAAGGAGTAGCCAGCAATCATGGAAAATCATTCCCAGGAAGAAATAGGACTAAGCTCTCATCAAGGCGTTGACAACACATGCCCAGCTATATTTCAGAACTGCTATGGATTAATGACCGTGTGTGCCTCCTGTTTTACTCGCTTTAGAATGAGAATGTCTGCAGGATTATCCTGTGCCTGTCCCACCGTTTTATATTTGGTGTGTTTGGGGCAGATACATGTCTCCTTAGTTCATAGGTCTTTAGACTAAGAGAAACCCTGCTTGAGAGAAAATTATTTGAAGAACCACAACTGATGGTCCTCATCTGTACCTGGACTTCATCTAAACATTAAGATCCTGGACTTCGAATGTGAACTGATACTGTAATGGGATGAGAATTTTGGTGGCCTTGGGCTGGGGTGAGTGATGTGTGTGTGGGGGTATATGTGTAGGAGTCAGAGAGAATGGTAGCTATGGTAGCTAGCCTCCAAGGAGGCCCCAAATGATCCTCATCTTCTGGTATTCAGTCCTCCTCTCCTACAATGAATCAGTGTTGGTCTGTGTGGCCAACAAATCATGGCAGAAATGATGGCGTGCATCTTATGGTCAGGTCGTAGAAGGCATTGCAGCTCTGAGGGAGGCCAGCTGGCATACGTAAGGGCACTCAAGCAGCCCTGTGGAGAGGCCCACATGGAGAGGCCTCAACTTACCAACACCAAATCGCCAACCATGTAAACCACGTTGAAAACAATTTCTCAGTTTCTTTTGAGTGACTACAGTGCCAGCTGAACTGTGACTTCCAACTCATGAGAAACTTTGATCCATTATCACCCAACTGAGCCACTTCTGAACTCCTGCCCCAGAGGAACCATGAAAATTGATTAGATGAAAACTGTTATTTTAAGCCAGTAAGTAGTACGGTGATTTGTTATACACTGGTAGATAAGTAATATGGGACATAAAGATAAATAAATGATATCTATATATTTCTTCTTCATTTACTTAGTACAAATTCAGAATAACATATTTATTTGTGACATGTTTTAGTCACGATCTTACATAATGCCAGGATACACCAGCATTGCAATATGGAAAGGGAATGTCCTTTTATTAAAGAGCCAGTTAATTTGACATTATCAAAAGGTTAGGGATTCACTCCCTCACTTACTGAGGGATTGCCGTGTCCAGTACTTTGCTAAATAATTTGTATGCATTGTCTCATTCATTCTTCCTCACAACACTGCGTGGCATGTAATAGTATTATTTCCATTTTTTGGATAAGGAAGTTGAGGTTCAAAGGGTTAAATACAGCGAGTCAAGGTCACACAGCTATTAATGGTCAGGTCTTCCTGACTACAAAGCTTGTACTTCTAACTGGTAATCTGTTTTACCTTCTTATTTGAAAAATGTTGGGGGAGGCCTTGAGTTTAAAATATAGAACATAGGTTCTAGCTGTCCAGGGTCTATAGTCAGAGAGCCAGGGAGGTTTAAGCTAACCAGATAAGATCTGTTTCATTCCATGAGCTATTCTTATTTCAAAATTGCCTTTGTTAATTTATGCAATAGGAATCACATAGATCACATTCTGGTAGTTATACTGGAAGATAAATGAGGTGAGTCCATGCTACAACTAATGACTTCAGGGCCTTGATTTCCTGCCTGCATTTCCTAACTGAAGACACTTACTGGGATCGCAGGCTTTCACTGACGTTAAACAAAATAAATCATGGGTTGTAAAATTAAAAACAATAACCCGATTTTATGGCTGTTTTGCTCAGACTGTAAGAGCATTGAGGATAATGGTCACGGCTGAACCAAGCTTAGATATTGCTGAGGCCAATTTTATGCCTTGTCATGCTTTTCATTTTCCTTTGCTTCAAGCTAATGGTAAAACAATTGGAAGATTGCTTTGAATCAAACATACCACAGCAGAAACTTTAAAGAAGAGAATATATTAGTTTAATAGCTCAATAAAGCAAAATTCAAATGTTCCTTTTGGCAAAAGTTTCAGTTAATTTCAGCTCAAATTTTCCAGGATACTCTTCAGAAGGTAATGAATTGGCAAATTATTTGGCATTTCTAGCTGCATATTTAAGTGAAGATAAATCTTTACGGTTTTCACAGTGAAGTTATGAGTGACTATTCCCTTTTATTGGAAATTAAAAATCTCTCTGTCAACTGCAAGCAAAAATGGTACAGGCACATTCATGTGTGACTGTGTGTGTGTGTACGCGGGGGGTGAGATAGAAGAATTGGGATGGGTTCAGGAAGGCAGAGGTGGTGTCGGGGAAAGGGCGTGGAGTAGAACCAGGAGAGTATAGAAAACTCAAATTATTGTTAGAGCTGATGTGCAGAGAACAGTCTCATGTTTCTAAACCAAGTTAAATGAATTGTCCTTCTAATTTGGCAGAAGATTCTATCTCAGTCATTTTGGGACTTTAGGGTCGTCAAAAAATTAAAATGATAGCTGAAAAGATTGCGAAAGGTCTTATACCTGCTGCCGAGATTGCACTGTCTGTGTCTTATTGGTCCTTGAATGTGGATGGCTCTGCTGTTCCCGTGTCACGTGGGCTGTGATGGCATTTGCCTGAGCTGAACTCCACTTCCTAGGATCCAGCCTTCTAGATTCACCTGTCAATCATTTCTCTTGAAAGTTTTGCTCCGTTTCCAACTACAGCCAGAAAGTGAAGCCTCTGCCCTCACTACCGGCAGGACCCTCCATCAGATCCCTTTTCCAGGGCAACACCCCGTTTCCCACTGTGGCTTCCCGTCTTTCCCATCCAAAGCAACCACTTCTTTCCTCGCCCTTTCATGAGCCTTAGCTTAATCTCCTTAAGGAATCCAGGCTTTCTGAGAGCAAAAGTCAGGAAGGGGACTGGGATGTTTTCAGGCAACGTCTGAAACAAAAACCACCTCCAGGCCAGCAGCACAGAGGGCCTGGCTGCCTTTTTGAAATGGGGTGGTGGGGTAGGGAGGAAAAAAAATTCAGAGACAAACAAAATATAATTTAATATCCCAACAAGTTAATCGACTGCACTGTAAGAGCGCAGGCTCCTGGCAAGGAGATGCGGAAATGGATAGCAGCTCCCCAGCTATATTCAGATTGGCTCCAGTCCACACGAAGTTCACTTGTTAAAGAGCACGTATAAAGTCTTCATAAATACTGTTTGACCACACCCATTCATTACTCTGAGGAAAGTTCCTTCAGGGAGTACCAACCAGTGCCCTCTGTATTCTATATTAAGCGTCAGAGAGGACAGGGGTTGGTGAGGCAGTTCAGGGGATTCCCCAGTGGGTTTGGAGTGAGTCCCAGAGGCAATTGTATACTCTAACCTCCTTGGGGAAGAGCTTCCTGGGATAAATGTAAACTGTTAAATCTGCATCAGAACAGAACACAGCTCTTAGTTTGTCACTGTTTCTGTTGGTGCCTAGGTCTATTGCTGGAAAATTCCTCCTGCCTTATGTTATCAAGCGAGAGAGTGAAATTCTGCAGAAAGTTGCTCACAACACTGATAAGAGCCCGCTCTTAAACAGTCTAATTTGAACTTTATCCCCGAGACCTTGAGAAACTGGGTCTGTACTTTCATAATCCAAGACTTGAACGTGGTCCTGCACAGTTGGGTAACATTTGACCTTGAAACGTTATTCTAAAAGTCATGTTTCCCCCTTGTTGGCTTTGCTGTTATCTATGCATCAGTGAACACTTTATCATGGTAACGCTCCAGGAATGTGCAGAATAGTTGAGGAGCTTGAATGCCACAGCAGTTTCAAGTCTGCTGGGCTCTTGTTACCAGCTCACTGGGGCAGTCGCCAGAAGACTGCTATCCCACATGTGCTGCAGAACTGACATTCATTACCAGGTCACTTTCAAGAGCAGTTCAAGGTGTTGGCTAACAAGGCTCTGGCTAGTTCATATTTTCCTTTTCAGGTATATTCTCTCATTGCTGCTGAAATGTGTCACAGAAAATGCCTGTATTCTTATTTTTGTCTGAGGGAAGCTATTAGAAGTTTGCAAAGAAGTGTTAGAATATGACTTTTACAAATGGAGTACCATAATGTAGTGGTTAAAAGTGTGGGCTTCAGTGTCACAGTTTTGAGTTTGAATTCAGGCCTGTAACTTACTAGCTGCTGGACTTGGAGTCACTATCTTCACCTCTCTGAGCCTCAGTTTCCTAATGCGTAAAATGCATAGGATAATACTAACATTTCCAGACTGCTACATATTATGTTAAAAGAGATAAAGCATGCCATGCCTTTGGTTTAATAAGAAGTAGGAAGAACTCAATAACTCTCTACAATATTATTCACTGTGTTTATTCTATCTGTCCAAATGAACAGCAAATTCCTTGAATGCAAAAATGACAGCTCATCTTGCTTTACATTTCTCATGGCAAAAAGAATGTCAAGGACATAGCAGATAGTCAATAAATATTTGTTAACTCCTGATCTTTCTTTTGGAATTATCCCATTCTCAGCCAAGTTATACTGATCTCTTCTTTGATGATGATCAGACTAAGACTTCCCTTTTCTTTATGTTTGGTGGAAAGTCATAGAATGTAAAACGATACTAGAAGATTTTTTAAAGACCCTGTGTCTGGTACGTTTTCTTAAAAATTTGATTCTATGTATCATAAAAACTTTTGACATTAATCAAAAAAAACACTCAAACACATATACGCATAAAGTTCTCAGTCTAATTGATGTTCTTTGTTTTTGTCTTGCTATGAGCACTTCATGTATCTTAATAATTTGCCTGAGGGGCAATATGCTCTTCTAGCTTGCCTCTGTCTTTGCAGCTTCACAGTTAGGAAGAAGATCCTGCCTAAACTGAGACATGCATCCACATAATCAACATTTTGGCAGCAGTTTTTGCAGTGTGGGATGGAAGCAAGGAACAGTGTAGAACAGAAGATAATCTCCAGGCCAGATGATCTCCAGAAGCTGTGTGGTTGCCACAGTGTAGATGTTTCTTTTTGATGTCACACTGGGTAGGAAAGACTGTATAAGATTCCAAGTCCAATTTTCAGCTACTTGGAGGGACAAGTCTCCTTAAAGAAATGGATGCTGATGACTGCTTAGTTTTTTAAATTCCCCTAAGTTTCTTAACATATCAGGAGAAATGGCAGAGACTCTTCAGTCTTCATGGGGAGCAATAAGTGACATATTTTCCCTGTAGAGTTGAGCTAAATGTACATATGTAACACTACCAGTGACTTTGAAGAACATCTATTCTTTAAGGGGCTAACATTGAAAAGGAAAAGAAAAGGGATAGATATTAGCTTTTTTAATTTTTACTTTTTAAATATATTTTTATTTTAGGATAGACTTAGATTTGCAGAAAAGTTGCAAAGACAATATAGAGAGTTCCTATAAGCCCTGTATCCAGTTTATCTTATTATTAACATCTGACAATAATATAGTATGTTTGTCAAAATCCATGAACCAATATTGAGACATTATTATTAAATAAAGATCATACTTTATTCAAATTTCCTTAGATTTTACCTCATGTACTTTTTCTGTTCCAGCATCCCATCTGGCTATCGTACTGATACTAGCATGTTTAAGAAGCCAAGTTAGTACCAGATGCATTTATATTATCATTTCATTTAATTTTTATATGTAGTATTTTGGTTGGCATCACTATCTCATTGTAAGAACGAGACAACTGATATCAGAGAAGGTAACTGACTTTCTCGGAGTAACTAAGGAGACGGTGAAGCAATAATTTAAATCCAAGACATCTGGCTCCAAACCCATTTTTCCCTTCTCATATCATGCTATCTTTTTTACTTGCAATACAACGATCAAATTTATATTTGAAAAACATACCTCATATATAGTCTTGCATTCACATTTTGGAAAATAGCTATAAAAAAAACTCCCTTACTTTCTCTAATGCAAGTAGAATTATTTGTGTGACGTTTTATCTGATTCCTCAAAGCCAGAGAGACTTATTTGTGCCACAGAAGTCTAAATTAGAGCTGCCAAAGTATAACTGGTCATCGAATGATAGATGACTTATTGCTGTCATATGTTTAATAATGCCTTGCTTTCTTATTGAAGGTTCTGTGTCACAGAAGATGCATTTCAACTTCTATTTCACTCAGAGGTGATATAAAAGAATGTGAGGCAGGTTTGGGGTTGAGTCATATATTATTGGAGGTTTTCTGTCTATTTTGTTCCAAGTTTACAAGGTTATTCACAAACAATTCACACCAGAAACAAGACACGTGGTCATTGGCAAGTGAACTCATGGGACTGCTCCCAATCTTTACTTATTTACATCATACTTCATTACAATTCAGTTCTAGGAAATCCATAATTCTAAAGTTTTAGCTTTTCTCAGATACACGATATCAGTTGTCCTATGGTTGACAGGGAAATTGGGCCTTCAAAATTTTTGAGTGTGCTGGAGAAATGGTCAAAAAGAAAAAACAATTAAAGAAATGGGATAAATGGCCATTATTTTAGCAGGCTCTGTTTCTCTCACAACTGTATTTCACTTCTGAACAATAATCATTAAAAGGATCTAAAAATAGTCCTATAGGAGGAAAAGGTTTCAGTAACAGATTAGAATTATGGATGGCCATTTCTTGTGGTTAGTAACAGATCTACTCTGTTGACTTAAAACATAAAAGGGTGATTTGTCCCAACGGATATTTTCTTCTTCAGATAAAACAGGAGGGTATGCAAAAAAGAAAAAAAAATACTGACTGTTCTTGGTAAGTAGATTTTAATTTGTATCTACACTATGTTCTTCTCACTTCATTAGGCTTAGAATTTGTGACTGAACAGTACTGTTTGGGCAGCCTGCTGCCTAGTTGGAGATGTCAGAAGCAATTACTTTCACAGATTTAAGATTTTATTATCACACATATCCTGTCTTTAGCTATCCGAGTGGACAGCCCAATCAAGGACAATATGCATTTCATCATATCTTTCTTGTTGTTGTGCGATTTTAATAACAGCTCTAGTATCATCCCACTTTGCATGACAAGATGACCAGAATGCATCAGCTGGATGAATGGTTAAATAGAGCCATCCAAAGTCAGAAATTTACTTCTGCTTCTAATTTCAAATTCTTTCTGTGAAGTAAATGAACTACATTAGACTTCATGGTAAAAACAAACAAATAACAAACAAACAAACAAAAAGCCACACCTTGTTTTCAGTTGTGTCAATAATTTTCCAACAGTTTCTAGGAGGTAGTTTGTAGAATAACAACGTCACTCAGTATTAATAAAAAATTTCCACTTTTTCACATTTTTAATATGAAGAAGACTGAGTTTACTTAGTTCTTTTACTTATGAGTTCATGGTCCCTGAAAGAAGAGGATGGATATCTCTCCTTTTTATTTTTTTTATTTTTTTTTATTTAAAGTTTATAACAGAAACCTAGACATCATCATAGACCTTAGCTTGGCCTTGCTCATTCAGTCAGAGAGCAGGTGTTGTGGAGTGTTCTAGATGTGTATCATTTCTCTATGTCTTCCTTGCCTCTTCTCCTAGTGTAGTTTTTTCTTGCCCTGAGCTATTACAGTAGGACTTTTATTGTTTTGCCTAATTCTTTCCTTCACACAGTCTCCACAAAGAAAGGTTTAGAGAAATTCAAATTTGATCACAGTTTCCCTAAGTTTAAACCCTTCAGAGGCTTCTCATAGCCCTCAGGCGAAAGTGCAAATTCCCTGCATGACCTCAACTTTTCTGGTCTTTTCTCTTGGTGGTACCTACACGGTTGCATCTCACTTGCTTCTATTAAATCTGCTGCTTCTACTTAGAGAATTTCTGGATCTTACTCTCTTGAAGAACAAATGATGTCACATGTTCTCTGAAGACTTTCCTGATTCAGCAGGAAGACACAACCACTCTCTTCTCTGGCTGTCTGCACATACCTCTTTCCTGAGCCCTATAATACATTATGGTACAAATTGTTTACGGGTTTGTGGATTCCCTATAGATTTAACTTTTTCATGCTTAATACGTGAATTGGGTGTTTTTTCCTTTTAGGCACACTGACATTTGAGAATTACCGACAGTCTCAGAGATCAATAAATGTCTGAGCTACTCTCACTGTGGCTTATCGCGTGTTTGGTTTAGGGCAGTGACGCTCAAACTTATTGATCTTAAGAAATGCCCAGGGATTGGATAATATTCAAACTTCTGGAACCCATTCCCAGAAATTCTGATTCAAGAGTCATGAGGAGGGATCCAGAAATGTGCTATTTTTACAGGCACTCCAGGTAATTGTGACGCAGGTGTATGGCGAGCAAACTTTGAGGAAACCGACTCTTCCAGTTATCTACTATTGCATAACCAACCACCCTCAGGGGCATAAACAAACCACTTAGAGGAATAAAAAACAACTGCTTATTATGCCCATGCATTCTGAAGGTCAGGAATTTGTACAAGACATAGCAAGAATGACTTGGCTCTGCTTCATGACGTCTGGGATCCCGGTGAGGATGACTCAGAAGTCTAGGGGTGACGAGAGTGGCGGAGGGCTGGAATAGATGGGCTGTAGGATTTCTCGCGTTGTGTTTTTCTTGCTCACATCCCTGGCTCATGGCGTAGGGTGACCCTCGGCAGGGCTCAGCTGAGACTGTCAACAGGAGCACCCGCATGTGGTTTGGACTTCTCACAGCATGACAGCCGAGTTCTGAGAGGGATCATTCCAAGAGAGCGAGCATTGCACAACAACCGGGCAAGAGCTGCGGGCCTTTTATGACCCAGCTTCACTTTGCTTCAATGGCCAAGGCAGTCATGAGCCCACCCAGATTCAAGGTATAGGGCATAGACGCCACCTCTTGATGGAAGAAATATAAAAAACAACTGGAGGCAATGTCTTAAACCTGCCACACTGATTTTGAACTTTGATTTATCTGTTTACATATGTGTTTTCTCTACTGGATCTGTGAGCTATTTGGGGATAAAGATGGTATCATTTCATTTTGAAATCTTGGGATCTGGTACCAGCCTTAGTACTTAATGTAAAGCCAGTAAATACTTGTTGCTTTTAACTTATCTAAAGGTCAACAACCATAATCCTTCAATTACTGGGTGTTATGGAGTATTATTGATCTAGAGACACTTCAGTAAGAAATTCTTTTCAAAAAACCAGGGACTTGCTTCATAAAAGTTGACTGAATGATTTTTCATCTCTACTTGAATCCTAGTTCCCCCACGTTAAGACTGTGATCCTGGACAAATCACTTAAATTCTCCATACTTCTGTTCATTCTTACTCATCTCTGACATGGAGAAAACAGTGGTACTTACTTTAGAGGTTTGCTGTAAGAAACAAATGAACTATACAAGGTTCTTTGATAAGATGAGGTAACAGAAAATATTGCCATTCTTACAATAGCCATTATGACTAGGGTTACTCAACCATTAATGTGAATAAACAGTTAAATTTTGCAAGACAGTTCCATAAGCTTTATTTGTGCATGTAGGTATGCACATGTTTGTGAATGTATAAGCAGTTTTATAAAATTATGCTTTTTAGTGAAGCATAATATATTTGGCAAATTATGGTTTTTACAGTGATTATATACCTATAAAAATGCCCCACAGATCAAGAAAAAAGAAGCTTCTTCTCCCCAGAAACTTCCTTGTCACTCTATAAAATCATACTTCATCTAAGGTATCTACTTCTTTGACTTCCACTACCACATTTTTTTGCCTGTTTTTGAATTTTATATAAATGGAATTATATAGTATCTACTCTTTTGTGTCTGCCTTTTAAAAAATATTATACAGTGAGAGTCATCCATGTCACATACAAAAGCATTTCATTTATTTTAATTGTTGTATAGTATTCTATTATTTATATATTGCACTGTTGATTGACATTTGGTTATTTCCATTTTTTGGCTACTACGAAGAATGCAACTACAAACACTCTTGTATTTATCTTTTGGCACACATGTGTATTCACTTATTGGGTATATATGTAGGAAAGGAAATTCTAAGTCATGGAGTAAGATAATTAGGTTTCCTGTTTTTTCTTGGTGTTCTGGAGGGGATAAAAGGGTATATACATACATATATCTGAATATGTGTGTACGTATGTGTGTCTATATAAGAATCTTTTGTTGAGTATATGTGTTACAAATATCTTTCCCCCTCTGTGGTAACCTTTTTATTAATCTAATGATGATTTTCAATGAATAGTTCTTAATTTTAATAAAGTCCAATTTATCAATCTTTTCCTTCATAGTTAGTACTATTTTCTTTTGTTTACTTCTGTAAGATTTATTATTTTACCTCCAAAAGTGAAATTTAGGTCTGCAATTGCCTGGAATTGATTTTTGCCTATAGAGTATTATAGAGGTTGTTACTTTTGTCTAATATGAGTGGATAACCCAGCACCAACATTTGAAAAGATTATCCTTTCTCCACACTCCAGTTCAGATGCATCATTGCCACAAATCAAGTCTAGTTTTAGACTCACTATTCTGATTCATGGGTTTAATGTCTGTCCTTGTCCCAGTGCCATGCTATTTACTGTCTTAATTACAGGAGTTTTATAATAAAACTTGATATCTAGTAGCTTAAATTCTCCTAATTTTTCTTCTTTCAAGATTGTCTTGGTTATTCTTCCTTCTTTGCATTTTCATGAATTTTAAAATTATCTCGTTAATTTACACACACACACACACACACACACACACACACACCCCTTACTGGGATTATGGTTGAGTTTTTATTAACTATATAAGTTGACCTGGGGAAATTGACATTTTTACAGTATTGAATGGTGTCTCAGGTATGGTATATCCCTCGATTTATTTAAGATTTCTTAATATCCCTCAGTAATATTTTGCTATCTGTAACATAAAGGCTTTCACATGTGTTGATAGATTAATTTCTAAGTATTTGATATTTTTAATGTTATTATAAATACTATCAATTTAAGATTTCATTTTGTAATTATTTTGCTTGTATATACAAATGATATTTTTGTATGTTGCATGACATCTAGCAACCTTGCCAAAATCACATAATAATTTTAATAGTTTGCTGTGGATATTCTTTTGGGTTTTCTAAATATGCAATTGGTTTATAAATCGTGAGAATTTTCTTTCCTCCTTTTCAATCTTTGTACATTTTATTTTATTTTTTTTCTTACTCTATTGTGTTAGTTAGAAACCACAGTTACATAATTTACAGAAACTGGTGTCAGCCATCCTTATTCTTGTACCTGAATGGAAAAAAATAAAGCTTTCACTATATAGCTAAGTATGATTTTTTGCAAGAGAAGTTCTGGAGATTTACTTTATCAGGTTAAGAGATTTTTGTCTTCAATTCTTGATTTGCTATACATTTTTGCCAGGAACATATTGAATTTTATCAATGGAATCATGTTAACTGAGGTGGTTATATTTTTTCTCCTTTATTCTGTTAATGTGTCAACAAGATTGATTTTTGAATACTAAAAAAAATTGCATTCTAGAATAAAAACATTGTAGTGGTTTATAATTTTTTTTAATATAGCTCAATTTGTTTTGCCAATATTTTAAGATTTTTTTCACCTATACTCATGAGAGAAATAGGTCTATAATTTGTCCTCTCTTTGATGTCCTTACCAGAGTTGCATGGCCAGGTCATGCAGCCTGAATGAAACTAGTTGGGAAATGTTTTCCTTTTTTCTAGTCTCTTCATGACTTTAAGATTGGTGTTTTCGTATTTTGTTAAATGTTGGAAATAATTCAATAGTAAAGATAGCTGTAATTTGGATTTTCTTTGCAAGAAGGATTTTAATTATGAATTTATTTTATTTAATGAACTATTCAGAATTTTCTCTTCCTTTTTGGTGTCAGATTTGGTAAAATGTGTTTTTAAAATAATTTTTTAATTTTACCTAATTATTCAAATGTATTGACATTAAATTGTTCATAATATCCTTTTTATTATTTTTAATGTCTTTGAAATATATAGTGATGTTTTTCCTTTTATTTCTGAAATTTGATAATTTGTATTATCTCTTTTTCTTTCTTGTTTAGTCCCGTTAAAGTTTGTCATTTCAATGAAATATTAATAACTTTGGGTTTTATTGATTTTCTCTTTTGTACATTTGCTTTCTTATTAATTTGTATTCTTATTTTTATTATTTATTTATTCATACTTTCTTTAGATTTAATTTGCTGTTCTTTTTCTACTTCTTCAAATGGACGCTTGGATCATTGATTGCCTTTCTTTGCCAAGGCATGCATTTATTGTAAATCTTTCTCTAAGAACTACTTTAGCTGCATCTCACAAGTTTTGATATGTTGCTTGTTTGATAATTATTCAATTCAAAGTGTTCTCTAATTTCCTTTAAATTCTTTTGTTTTAGAATATTTTGGAGAAGTATTAGCAAATTTTCAAACATTGAGAATGTTTTAATTCTTTTTGTTATTGATTTCTAGCTTAATTTTATTCCAGTCAGTAAACACTCTGTATTTTGTATAATCTATATCCTCTGAAATGTTTGTAGAATTTTTTTATTTCCTAGCATTTGATACACTCTGGCAAATGTTCCATGTGGATTTGAAAAAAACAAAAAAACATGCTCCAGAATTGTGGGAATGGCATTTTATATGGGGCAATTAGGCCAAGTTTGTTATTCAAATCTTCCACATTTCTTTTTTACCCCTCTGTGTTTGTGTCTTGCTCTGTCATGTGCTGAAAGAGATACACTAAAATTTTCAAATATTCTGTGGATTTTAAAATTTTTGTTTCTCAGTACTATTAATATTTGATTATATATTTTGATTCTATATGCATTATGCATACATTTTTAGAATTATTGTATCTTTTTGGTGGATTTAACATTTTATTTTCATGACATGATTCACTTTATCTCTAGAATCATTTGTCATAAAGTATACTTTGGTTGTTAATAGTGAAGGTTTGTCAATATTATTTTTGTCAGTGTGTTCATGGTATATATATTTTTTTATCTTTTGGTATTCAATATTTTGTATCCTTGTATTTAAAGTGTTAATATATCTCTTATAAGTAACACATAGTTGAGTTTTTCAAGAAAATCTAGTCTGATAATCTTTGTATTTTAGTTGAGTTTTTAGTTTACTGATACTTTATGTACTTTCATATATTTGAGTTTAAATTGACCATCTTATTATTTTTTATTCATTTGTCCCATTTGTATTTTTTTCCACCACTGTTCCTGTCTTTGTTTATATTAATCAAAAATTTTCTGATTATGCTTCTCTTTTTATGGCTTAGTTTTACATATTTTAGTTATACTTTTTAAAAAACCATTTTGGTAGTTACCTTAGAGAGCACAACAGGCTTCCTTTATTTATTCTAGTTTAATATAATTTATTACTTTTTCCATCGCTCAGAAAATATGAGTTTCTTAAATCATTTTTTATATCACTTACTTTTTCCTACCTTTGTGCTATTTTTTCAAGTATGCAAAAAATTAAAAAGAAAAAGGATAGTATGAACAGTTTAAGACAATCAATGCTCATTTATGGAGAGAGACAGACTCCAGTACAATAATAGTTGGAGACCTCAACACCTCACTTTTAGCACTGGACAGATCACCCAGACAGAAAATCACAAAGAAACATTGGACTTAATCTGCACTATAGACCAAATGGACCTAATAGATATTTACAGAACATTTCATCCAACAGCTACAGAATTCACATTCTTCTCCTCAGCTCATGGATCATTCTCAAGGATAGGCTATATGTTAGGCCACAAAACAAGTCTCAAAAAATTAGAAAAGTTGAAATAATACCAAATATTGTCTCTGACAACAATGAAATAAAACTAGAGATCAATAACAAAAGGAACATTGGAAAATATACAAACATGTGGAAATTAAACAATATGCTCCTGAATGATCAGTGGGTCAATGAAGAGATTAAGAAAGAAATTTAAAAATTTCTCAAAACAAATAAAAATGAAAACCTATGAGATATAGTAAAAGCAGTAATAAGAGGGAAGTTTATAGCAGTAAGTGCCTACATCAAAAAAGTAGAAAAGCTTCAAATAAACAACCTAATGATGCATCTCAAAGAACTAGAAAAACAAGAGCAAACCAAATCCAAAATTAGTAGAAGAAATAATAAAGATCAGAGCAGAAATAAAGAAAATTAAAACAAAAAATACAAAGATCAGTAAAACAACAAGTTGGTTTTTGAAAAGATAAACAAATAAACATTTAGCCAGACT
Organism: Avahi laniger; assembly: GCA_963575035.1. NCBI lineage: Eukaryota > Metazoa > Chordata > Mammalia > Primates > Indriidae > Avahi > Avahi laniger. Next base: position 18,497 of record CAUYSK010003210.1, read on the forward strand.
AAGAATAAAAGAGAGAAGAACCAAATAAATAAAATCAGAGATAAAAAGGGACATTACAACTGATACTGCAGAAATCCAAAGAATCGTTAGAAACTGCTACGAGCAACGATGTATCAATAAATTGGAAAACCTAAAAGAAATGGATAGATTTCTAGACTCATGCAACCTATGAAGACAGAACCAGGAAGAAATCCCAAACCTGAATAAACAAATAACAAGTAATGAGATAGAAGCAGTAATAAAAAGTCTCCCATCAAAGGGAGGCCCAGGATCCAATGGTTTCACTGCTGAATTCTATCAAGCATTCAAAGAGGAACTAATACCAGTCCTACTTAAACTATTTTTAAAAGTCAAGGAGAAAGGGATACTAAACTCATTCTACAAGACCTATATCATCCTGATAAAAAAACCAGACAAAGACACAACAAAAAAAGAAAACAATAGGTCAATATCTCTGATGAATATAGATGCAAAAATCCTCAACAAAATACTAGCAAACTGAATTCAACAGCACATTAAAAAAGATTATTCAGCATGATTAAGTGGGATTTGTTTTAGGGATGAAAGGATTACTCAAGGCACACAAATCAGTCAATGTGATACATCATATCAACAGAACAAAGGATAAAAGAATGATCATTTCAATTGATGCTGAACAGCATTCAATAAAATTCAATATCCCTCATAAAAACGCCCAGAATATTGCGTATAGAAGGAACATACTTCAACACGATAAAAGCTGTATGTGACAGATCCACAACTAGTCTCATACTGAATGGGGAAAAACTTAAAGGCTTTCCTTTAAGACCTGGGACAAGATAAAGATACTCACTTTCACCACTGTTATTCAATATAGTACTGGAAATTATAGATACAGCAATCAGACAAGAGAAAGAAAGAAAGGGGATCCAAATTAGAAAGGAAGAAGTGAAATTATCCTTGTTTGTAGATGATATGATCTTCTAACTAGAGAAACCTAAAGACTCCACCCAAAAATTATTAGAACTGAGAAATAAATTCAGTAAAGTTGCAGGATACAAAATCAACATACAAAAATCAGTAGCATTTCTGTATGCCAATAGTAAACAATCTGATAAAGAAACCAAGAAAGTAATTTCCTTTACAATTGCTACAAATAAAATAAAATACCTAGGAATGAATTTAACCAAGGAAGTGAAAGATCTCTATAGTGAAAACTACAAAACGGTGGTGAAAGAAGTTGAAGAGAACACACACACACACACACACACACACACACACAAAGGAAAGATATTGCATGCTTATGGTTTGGAAGAATCCATATTGTTAAACTGTCCATAATACCAAAAACAATTTACAGATTCAATGCAATCCCCATCAAAATACCAATGACATTCTTCACAGAAATAGAACAAATAATCCTAAAATCTATATGGGACTACAAAAGATCCAGAATACCCAAAGCCATCCTGAGCAAAAAGAATAAAACTGGAGGAATTACATTACCTGACTTCAAATTGTACTACAGAACTATAGTAACCAAACAGCATGGTACTGGCATAAAAAACAGACACATAAACCAATGGAACAGAATAGAGAACCCAGAAATAAATCGACACATCTATAGTGAATTTATCTTCAACAAAGTTGTCCAAAACATACAGTGGGGAAAGGACAGTCTCTTCAATAAATGGTGCTAGGAAACATGGATATCTATATGCAAAAGAATGAAACTAGACCCTTATCTCTTGCCATATACAAAAAATCAAATCAAAATGGATTAAAGACTTAAATCTATGACCTGAAACTATAAAACTACTAAAAGAAAACACTGGGAAAATGCTTCAGGATGTTGGTCTGGGCATGGAATTCTTGAGTAATACCCAAAAAGCACAGGCAACCAAAGTAAAATTGGACAAATGGGATCACATCAATCTAATAAAAAAACTTCTGCGTAGCAAAGGAAATAGTCAACAAAGTGAAGAGGCAAACCTATAGAACAGGAGAAAATATTTGTAAAGGACTCACCTGACAAGGGATTAATAACCAGAATATATAAGGAGCTCCAACAACTCAATAGGAAACAATCAAATAATCCAATTAAAAAATGAGCAAGAAATTGAACAGACATTTCTCAAAAGAAGATATATGATTGGCCAACAGCTATATGAAAAAATGAACAATGTCCTTAGTTATCAGAGAAATGAAAATCAAAACTACAGTGAGATATCTCACCCCAGTTAAAAGAGCTTATCAAAAAGACAGGCAATAATGAATGTGGGTAAAGATGTTGAGAAACGGGAACCCTCGTACACTGTTGATGGGAATTAAATTAGTGCAACCACTATGCAGAACAGGATGAAGGTTCCTCAAAAAACTGAAAATAGAACTACCATATGACCCAGAAATCTCACTGCTGGGTATATATCCAATGTAGAGGAATTCAGTATATCAAAAAGATATCTGTACTCCCATGTTTATTACAGCACTATTTGTAAGAGCCAAGATATAGAATTAATCTAAATGTCTATCAACAGATGAATGGATAAAGAAATTGTGGGACATACACACAAAGTAATATAATATAGCCACAAAAAACAATGAAGTTCTGCCATTTGAAACAACATGGATGGAAATAGAGAACATTATGTTTGTGAAATAAGCCAAGCACAGAAAGACACATCTTGCATGTGCTCACTCATATGTGGGAACTAAATATTAAAAACAATTGATCTCATGGAGACAGAGAGTAGAATGACGGTTACCAGAGGCTGGGAAAGGTAGTGGGGAGGAGTGGATAAAGCAGGAATGGTAGATGGGTGCAAAAATATAGTTAGATAGAATGAACAATATTGATAGCACAACAAAGTGACTATACTCAACAGTAAGTTAGGGTATACTTTAAAATAACTAAAACAGTGGAATTAGAATGTTCCTAACACAAAAAAATGTTAAATGCATGAGATTATGGATATCCCAATTACCCTGATTTGATTAAGCCATATTGTATGCCTGTACCAAAACATCAGATGTACCCTGTAAAGATACACTACTATTATGTACCCATAAGAATTAAAAATTAAAAAATTTTAAAAAGGTATGCCACAATCCTAGATAAGATACACCAATATTTGATCATTAAAACCAAATAACATAACAAAATGCTTAATAATTGCCAATATATGAGAACTAAGGAAAGCAAAAATAGAAAAGCACACTCACATAAAGTCACATTTAAGATCATGAAAATAGAGTCAACAACAGCCCTTGAAAGTAGTAAAGGTGAAATTCTACTTCCAGGTATGGCAGAACATCTTTTCAGACTAATTCTCCCATCCAGAACAGACCAGTTCTCTTATCCAGAACAACAACGACAACAACAACGGATAAAATGACAAACAAAAATGTTCGAAGGCAGCAGAGATTCACCAAGATATTGGTACTTCAAAGGCCAGTATTTTAGAGAGAAAGGAATGCACACAGGTAAGCATCTTTTCTGCCATGTTTCTTCTTAAAATATTTGCCTAGTAAAGAGTAGCATAAAGTAAAGAGGCTGAGAAATCAAGCAGAAAATGGTAGCCCAGAGGTTTAAGCAAATTCATAAAGCTGTAGAGACAAAAACAGACTATGAGGCTACTAAGCTGGGCAAAATGAGGGGCTAACAGTCTGCAGGACAGGCAATCACAGGGAAAATAGTTTCAACATTTCAACCTTACATGCACCACGTTCTCTCTCTTAGCATTTAAAAATACTAAGCTGTATAAAGTGACAATCAGAGAAGCCGAGCAGAAATCTCTAGCTAAAAGTCTAAATGGTAATTGGAGATTTCTGCAATAGTATCACGTGAGAGAATCAAAAATTAAAGACTAGTGCATTCCAGGGAGAAGAGGCCCTGGAATATGCCCCCAATTTTCAGTTGAGACGAATGGAGAGGCAGATTTAGGAGGAAAGGCAAACCCAAAACAGAGTTGCACACAAGGACTCAACCACTACTTGGAATTATCTCAATCCTTGTTGGATCTAGGTGATCTTCCACTTTTCTAACTACCTGACAAAAGTGAAGCAAATGCTCTCTGGAAAAAAATAAAAAAGTTTAGATACATAATATCTGGCATTCGATCTAAAATTATAAGGCATACCAGAAGACAGGCCCAAATAGCCAAAACCTAAAGTAAAAATACAATAAAAACTATCACACTGCTAATAAAGATAAAATTGGAGTTAATCAAGTTTAACACTGATTGTAAAATAATTATGGTTACTACATTTAAGAAAATAGATAAAAAGATGGAGAACTCACCAAAGAACTGGAATCTATAACAATGAGTCAAATTGAAATTTTAGAAGTAAAAAATAATTGAAATTAATAATTAATTACATTTTATAGCAAATTAGATACAACAGAAAGGAGGAATAGTAAACTGGAAAATAGATTGGCAAAATATATGCAATGAGAAAAAAAGGATGGAAAATATAAAAAAGAGCATGTGAGACATAACAAAAAGGTCTAACCTATCTGTAATTGGAATTCTAGAAGGAGACTACAGAAAGAATGGGGAAGAAGCAATATTTGAGGAAATATTTACCAAAAGTACATAATGTATCAAGTCACAGATCTTTGAAGGCCCAAATGGGACATAGGCAAAGAAAATCCAAAATTAGGCACATAATATTCAAATTACTAATCACTGAGGATAAAGAATATCTTAAAAGCAGCCAGAGAAAAATCCCACACGAAAGGAGCAATAACAAAAGAGACAATTGACTTTTCAACAGAATCTAAGTGAACTAGTGGAAAATAAGAATTAACAGCTATAAAGTGCTGAAAGAAGATAACTGCCAGCCTAAAATTCTGCACCAGCAAAAATGAAGGCCCTATTTTCACGCTAAAAAAAAAAAAAAAAAAAAAAAAAATCAGAAAATTTACCTCCAGCAGACCCTTAAGGAAAGAACATTATCCCTGGCAGGGAAAAAAAAAAAATCTCATTTAAAGTTGGAAAATGCAGACAGAAATAAAGACCAATGAAAAAAGCAAATAAGCAGTATAAATGAATGTTGAGGAGTCTCTCCCTCTCTTTAGCTCTGACACCATTTGCTTTATATATCTGGGTGCTCCAGTGTTGGGTGCATATCTATTTAGAACTATTATATCCTCTTGCTGAATTGACCCCTTTATCATTATATAATGACCTTCTTTGTCTCTTTTTAAAGTTTTTGTCTTCAAATATATTTTATCTGATAGAAGTATAGCTACTCCTGCTCTTTTTTGGTTTCAGTTTGCATGGAATATCTTTTTCCATCCCTTTATTTTCAGTCTATGCATATTTTTATAGGTGAAATGTGTTTCTCGCAGACAACATGTAACACGTTGGCCCTTTTTTTTTTTTTATCCACTCAGCCACTCTATGTCTTTTGATTGGAGAGTGTAGTCCAGTCACATTCAATGTTGTTATTGATAGGTAAGGACTTACTACTGCCATGTTTGATTTCTGGCTGTTTTGTGGTTTTCTCTTTTCTTCCTTCCTTCCTGTCTTCCTTTGTTAAAAGTGATTTTCTCTAGTAGCGTGTTTTAATTTCTTGCTTTTTATTTTTTATGTATCTGTTGCAGGTTTTTTAATTTGAGGTTACCATGAGGCTTGCAAAAAACATTTTATAACCAATTATTTTAAACATATGACAACTCTGCTTATAAACAAACAGATAAATGAGCAAAGAGAAATCTAACAGGAATTCTACCCTTGAAATTCACCTCACCCCCCACTTTTTAACTATTTGTTATTTCCATCCATATCTTTTTATACTATCTTCCAAAAAGTTGTTGTTATTTTTGATAGATTTGTCTTTTAGTCTTCCTACTTAAGACATAAATGGTATAGACACTGCAATTATGGCAATAGAGTATTCTGTATTTGTGTACTTACTGTTACTAGTGAGTTGTACACCTTCAGAAGATTTCTTATTCTTCATTAATGTACTTTTCTTCCAGATTGAAGAATCCTTTTAGCATTTCTTACAGGACAGGTCTGGTGTTGATGAAATTCCTCAGCTTTTGTTTGTCTGGCAAAGTCTTTATTTCTCCTTCATGTTTGAAGGGTATTTTTGCAGGATATAATATTTTTTTCCTTAAGCACTTTGAGTATGTTCTACCACTCTGTCCTGGCCTGTAAGGTTTCCACTGAAGAGTCTACTGCCAGAGGTATTAGATCACCTTTATATGTTATTTTTTAATTTTTTCTTGCTTCCCTTAGGACCTTTTTTTTAATCTATAACCTTTAGGAGCTTGATTATTAAATACCTTGAGGTAGCCTTAATTGGGGTAAATCTACTTGGTGTTCTATGACATTCTTGTACCTGAATATTGATATCTTTCTCTAAGTTTGAAAAGTTATCTTTTATTATTTCTTTGAATAAAGTTTCTACTCCACTCTCTCTCTCTAGCTCCACTTTAAGGCCAATAACTTTTAGATTTGCTCTTTTGAGGGTACTTTCTAGATCTTGTAGGCACGCTTCATTCTTATTTATCCTTTTTTCATTTTTCTCTTCTGACTGCATATTTTCAAATAGCATGTCTTCAAGTTCACTAATTCTTTCTTCTGCTCGGTCACTTCTGCATTGAGAGACTCTGATGCATTTCTCACATTGTGAATTGAATTTTTAAGCTCTATAATTTCTGCTTTTTTAATCAATTCAATCTCTTTGTTAAGTTTCTCCTATAGGCTTCTGAATTCCTTCTCTGTGTTACCTTGAAGTTCATTTAGCTCCTTCAGGAAAACTATTTTGAATTCTTTGTCTGAAAGGTCATTTATCTCCATCACTCCAGGATTGGTTACTGGTACCTTATTTAGTTCGTTTGGTGAGGGCTTGTCTTCCTGGATGTTCTTGATGCTTGTGGATATTCATTAATGTCTGGGCATTGAAGAGTTAAATATTTATTTTAATCTTCACAGTCTGGTCTTGTTTGAACTTGTCCTTCTTGAGAAGGCTTTCCAGATACTCAAAGGAAATTGAGTGTTCTGGTTAAGTCTGTGCTCACTGCATCTATATTAGCAGTGTGGGTGCCCCAAGGCCAGTGATGCTGTGACTCTTGCAGATTCCTTGTGGTACTGCCTTGGTGTGCTTGGGTAAGATGCGAGAGAATTCCCTGAATTACCAGGCAAAGTCTCTCATTCTTTTTCCTCACTCTCTGTGCTGGGCTGCTGAAGTTGGGGAAGGAATGACATGGGCACTCCCTCGTGGCCACCTGCACCAGGTCACACCTAACGACAGCCCAGTCTCACCAAAAACCAATGATGACTGCTGTCTGGCTAGCTGTGCTGTTTATTCAAAGCCAAGGGCTCTTTAGTCAGCATGTAGTGAATCTTGCCAGGACTGGGTCCTTCCCTTCAGGGCAGCATGTTTCCTTCTGGTCCAAGGTGGGTCCAGAAATGCCATCCAGGAGCGAAGGCCTAGACTCAGGGGTTTCAGGAGTCTGCT
>CAUYSK010003212.1:0-24216 GCA_963575035.1 Avahi laniger
AAAGGGTCATCAGGTAGAGGAGGAGGAAGAGAAGGAAGAGAAGGGCCTGGAATTCGGGGACGGTGGTGAACACACGGAACACGAACTCAGTGGGGCCGGATTGGTTGAGGACGGGTTTCCCAGCAAACATGCCTTCTGCGAAACAAGCCTAGCAGGCCCTGAGCCCTCATTGACTGAGTCGCTTCGTTGCTGGAGTAAAATAATAGATAACAAGTTTTGTTTCTAATGTGGGAATTACCTAATTGTCATTGAGATTCTAATTGTAATGAAAGTTATGGACTGATTTTCCTGAGAAAACTTCATGTGTATGTTCTTGAAGACAAAGAAACAGATTTCCAAAGTGTTTTTAAAAACTGGCCTTTTAAGTTTAAAGATAATAGAATGGTGGTTACCAGGGGCAGTGAGGGGGAGGAAGTGGGGAGTAAAGGTCCAAAGGTACAAACTTGCCTCTACCTAGGATGAATAAGTCTAGAGATCTAGTGCACAGCATGAGGACTATAGTTAATAATATTGTATTACGCACTGAAAATTTCCTAAGAGAATAGATTTGAGATGTTCCTACCACAAAAAATGTTATATGAGGTGATGGATATGTCGATTTGCTTGGCTATGGTAATTAATTCACTATGTATCTACATATCAAAACATCGTATTGTATAAATTAAATATATACGGTAAAAATGAATAAATAAATACGAGTTTATGAGTCAGGTCTTTGTTTCTGCTAAAGATTCATAGTTGTATAATTGTAAGCACTTATTTTACAGATAAAACTTAGATGATGGAACTGTTCATATTAATCCCAATGATTTGGCATCATAAAGGACTAGGAACATACTTTTATTCCAATTTTATCCTGACATATGCTCCTCATTTATTGTTCCTTATTGGCATATTTTCTGTAAGACTTCTATTGTCAGCCTAAATTTTAGAATTCGAATAGCCTGTCATGTAATGTGTAGTAGACAAAAACAAGAGAGATGCTAGATGAGATAAGGAAAGATAAGTAGGAAACTAAACATTCTATAGAAGAAAAAAATATAACCACTTTCTACAAGGTAACCACTCAAGGAAATTTTTGTCTAAAATATCTGTTTTGTGACACAAAAATCCAGGAGATGATGGATTACTATCCAAAATGTTTTAAGGAATACGAATTCTGATCAAGGAATCCTATGCCCAGTCATATTGTCGTCCATGTATAATAGCATCAGAAAGAATTTTTCAGATTTGCCAATGCTTGGATATCTGTTATCCACATGCATGATGGAAACAGCTCAAAAAGAATCTAGTTAAAAAATCGAAATTAAAATTTGACATTAGATATTTTATGGTATAAAAGAAAAGTGGAGAGCATTAAAATGCAGTAAAACATAGTTATGTCTAAGTAATTATTTCAAATATTGTTTTATAAAGAAGAAAAATTTCAAGTGTAATTCTTGAAAAATGAATTATGGAAAACAATTTTTAATAGTGATATGGATCTAATATTTCAACAGATATAAAAAAGTATGAAAAATGGGTAGGAGAGAGTAGAAATTTGTGAAATTGTGCTAATTTCCTCAATCTGTATAGGGAATAATTCAATATAAGCAATATTATTATTTAGATGTGAATAAATATAGAGAAGCTTATTCTTCTTATATTCTCTAACTTTCAATATTAGTCATTTGAATATTAAGCACAAATAAAATGTACTTTTTCCAAGGTATATATGCTACATATATAATATACACTATGTATATATCCGTCCTCAATAAAAAAGAAAGAAGCTATAGTTCAAAACAAAAAGAAGAAAAAAATTGATAAGGAGTTGTATAGAATAAAAATCTTTTAAAAAAAGTTTTCAGAAGCAGAATGAAATGTCAATTATGATAATAAATGTAGATGGGCACACATCCCTTTTTTAAAATAAAATGATGTTCACATTGATTTAAGAAGCAAAAGATGTTTTTAAGAGGCAGAAAGTAGTATCATGGAAAAGCTATTACCTGTTTTAGTCAATATTTTTCTAAAAATTCTAAAAAATGAAATAAGCCATGTCCCCCAACCAAAAAAGATGACAGATATCTTATAGTCCCTATGAAAACCCTAAGGCAACTGAGCAGTTGTTAGAACTAATATGGAAATTCCTTAAGATGGTCAATAGTTAACCAATTTCTATTTAACCTCTTTGTTCCATTTACCTCTATAAAACATACTGTCAGGTGTCCATAAGACACTCAACTCTAGGCAAGGAGACTTCACTCCAGTACATCTGAGCATGTCTACTCCCTCTAGTTGAGGATTTTGCTTATCAAGTCAACTGTATTAGTTTCTAACTGTGAATAAGCCAAGTACACTTGATATTGCAAAAGCTGATAAAATAGTTCATGAAATGTTGCATATAATATTGAACTCTATATGAAAGAGGATTCTTTCAATGGAAATCAATGGAAATTCTTTCAATGGAAATTCTTTTTTTCAATGGATTCTTTCAATGGAATATTTTGGAATTATTTGACAAAAATGAATTGCAAACAAATAATTTACTGATTAGTTAAGATGGACAGAAACACTATATATGTTTAAGGAAAACAAATCACAAAAATCTTGGATGATGTAGCATGCATTTTGTTTCACAAGTGTCTTTACATTTTCATTCCATGTTAAAGACGTTGATACTGCAAATTGTAGGCAATGATTTGTAAGTGTGGTTCACATAAGAACACTTCAGCTTGCAATAATCATCCAACCCAAATCAGATACACAAAAAATGTCTTGGTCATACATCAGAAGGTTGGGAGTAAAAGTGTGCATTTATATATTTTCAGTTAAATTAAGATTTTAAGGATGTATACATTTTTAAAAAAATTAATTTCCTTTTAAGCAGCTTTTCAATTATTGATCAAACCCTGGCTGCTTTGGATAAAAGTGCTTTTATTGTACATGAAACACAATACATTTTCCGTGTCTGAGGAATAACTAGTTAGAAAATTATAATCTCCAAAAGTCACACAAATATAAAATATTAATAAATGTAACATGCAATAACCAAGACAAATTTAAGGTAATTGCAAAAAATTTTTTTATGAGAAAACTCAATATTTTAAGAATATTATGTCTTCAGAATAATGCATATATTTGGTGCAAACCTGCTAAAAATTCCAAGAGAACTTGAGTGTGTATTTGCATGCATATGTAATTCATAATGTGATTTTTGAAGCTTATTTGGAAGAATAACCAAGTGAGAATAAATACATGTTCAAAAAAACAAGGGTGGAAACTTGTATTAAAAATTAAAATGTTGCACAAATTGTAATATTTCATAAATATATAATGCACTAAAATTATATCAGAAATAAAAAATCAGTGCAGGAATAGAAAAACAGTTTAATAAACAGAAAATACCCAAGAATGTATGAATCTTAAATGCTCAATAAAGTCAAGGCAGCATAGCAAAGTGGTTAAGAGAATGCTCTTTGTCATAAGACCACTTGAGTTCAAAGTAATCTTGGACATGTTACATAAAATCTTCGCACTTCCATTTTCTCATCTATAATATAGAAGTAATAAATGTACTTACCAATAGGGTTTCTGTGATAATACAGTGAAAATAAATGAAAAGGACTTAAAATAGCACTAGTCCCTATAAATATCCACTAAATGTCAATTCTTACTATTTTTTCAAATAACCACAGCATTGGAATAATAAGCTAATATTTGTTTTGACATTATTTTCCTGTTACTATAAACAAATATATTTTGAATGATCAGAATGTTTGTTTTCTCGAAAAGTGAAATTATAAAGGAATTAGAAGACTACAGTTAAGGGCAAAACTTAGACCTCAATCCAGCAAACCTAATTATTAAAAGGTAGAATCTACCTTGTAGTTTTTGGTTCTTGGATTTTGGTTTGCAACTTAGTGAAGATGTTGCTAAGATATTCATGGAAAAGACAGATTAATCGGAACTATTCTGTTGGAGTGTCTGACACCAATACCCAAACTCTTGAGTCTATACTTGTAAGAGAGGGAGGCAATCTTCCATGAAGTGTGATTTGAAAAGCCTCCGAAAATATCTCCTGCCCCATATTGTTCCTCTAAAGGAAGTGAACACTGGGAAGGAAATTCTTAAGTTAATTATTCCTACGAGAAAACTTACAGGCTTTAAGGTTCTTCCATCTGTGTTTGAATCCTGGCTCTGCCACATGCCAAGTCTCTGGTCTTGGGAAATTTACTTAGTAAATAAAGCTTATGACCCACAGTTTCCTTAGCTAACTTGTAGGGTTAGTGTGCATGTAGTGAAAATATATGTAAAGTAGCCTGTGTTGTGCCTAGAATTTTTTCCTCCAAACATTTTTTATTGTAAAATACTCACAGCACAAAATTTACCATCTTAACCATTTTTGTGTACAGTTCAGTGGTGTTAAGTATAATGCATTCATATTCTTGTGCAGCCATCACCATCTGTCTCCAGAATTCTTTTCATTTTGAAAAACTGAAACTCTACATCATTAAACAATAACTTCCTATTTTCCCCTATCCCCAACGTCTAGCAACCACCATTCTACTTTCTGTCTCTATAGTTTTGACTACTCTAGGTTCCTCATATAAGTGGAATCATACTGTATTTGTCATTTGTGACTGTATTATCTCAGTGTGTCTAGCTTTTAATAGGGGCTCACCTCTTCCCAGTCCACTCCGCTCCTCAATTTCTTGAATACTATATTATCTCTCCTGAAATCATGGAAACTCCCTCAGCCTGATAACTTTTCTATCTTTTTATTTTCTTAGCTAATTTCTACATATTTCAGGCCAGGATTCAGCTCAAGAATCAGTTATCTAGAAAGCAGCCCTGAGTCTCATCCTCCCTGCATCTTCAGGATATGAATTACTACAAAATCATGCATATATCTCAGTTACAAGATTGTTAGCCCTGCATCAGGTTAAGTACTGTCAATCAATCAATCAATCAATCAAGGAAGCGTTATATGCTGAAATCTTAGTATCAGCTCTGTAGGAGAATATGAAAAAAAATTATATAAAAAATGGTCTTTCTCTCAATCATGAAAGGAAGACCTGATATTTAAAGGAATCTTGGGAAAAAATATACTAAATGAAAGTTTCTTAAATTATCTTTTTAGAAAAGTAAAGCTATACAATGCTCCTCCTAACAGATAGATCAATCCATAGATATTAATACATAGATTCACAAATAGAAACAGAGACAGATACACAAATAAGTATACATAGTCAAGCACATTTGGGAAATAATAAAAATTCTATCTCTTTGTGATCTACAATGTGTGTTAGCATCAAAATCCTCTGAGAATCCTTAGAATTTTTTTTCAAAACTTACTGCTCTGTGGAATGTTTTCTTTTTCATTCGGTACAATTAGTGTTTTTGGAAAGCCTCTTTAGGTGCTGTGGAAAGCATTTTCAAATATATGAATAATGGCTTATGCCATAATGAGCAGGCACTGTCTGGGCTATCCTCATGCATTAATTCAGTCACACTTCAGAACACCATGGGACAGGTAACATTCTAATACCTAATATTAACACCTATACCTAATATTAATACCTAATAAAGAGCTGAGGTACAAATAGATCAGGTAAGTAGTCTGAGATCAGACAGCTGGTGAGTGAAGGAATTGGGGTCCAAGCCCAAGCATTTTACTTATTTATTTATTTTATTTTATTTGTTTTATTATTTTATTTTATATTTCAGTGTCTTTAATTCAGTGTCAGAAGTGGTCTTCAGATTTTATTGTTGCCCTTGAAAATACCTTGTCATTTTTTCTCACTAACAAAATGCTACTGATGTAAGCTGCTTCACCTGCCTTGCCAGGAGATTCAATTTATTTGGAGCAAAGGAATGAGTTAAATCCTCTTGTGTGTGTTTATCATCTTGATAAATGAGTCCTAGCAAGGTTAAATTTACCTTCTGTCTAAACAAGAGTCAAACTTGTGAGAAACAATTGTTCAAATGCACATAAAGTTGAAGCTCAGTTCTTGGGTGGAGAAAGGGAGGAATTATGAGAAGTCATCGCTAAAACTAAGGAAAAAAAAATTCTGTAATTTCTGTGGTCCTGAGCCTCAGTTACCAATGATTTAGATAAGCCTCAATATGAACTTCCTAATCATTTTTCCTCCACTTTCAAACATGTCAACCATCTAGAAATTTTGTCATTGCAAGCCCAACATTTTATTCTTATTTTATTTATTTATTTATTTTTTAGAAAATTTTTTTCTCCCACCACAGCTCCCCCAACATTTTAGATATAGAAAAGAGAGACCTGATTTTGGGCCCTGGTTTTACTTCTTCCAGTTACAGGATGTTGGATAAACCACAATCAAAGCCTCATTTTCCTCAACTGGGAAGTGTGGATGCCCAGCCCATTATGTCACTGATTTATTTAATTCTTCTTCAGTCTACTTTAAAGTGTCTTCTACACTTGAAAGTAGGGATTGACAAACTTTTGTTATAAAAGACCAGATTGTCAATATTTTAGGCATTGAGTGCCACATCGGTTAGTTGCACATTGTGTATCTTCCCTTCTCTTCCTTCTCTCTCTCTCTCTCTCTCTTTCCTCTCTCCTTTTTCTTCTCTCCTCTCTCTCTCCTTTCTGCTGTTGCTTCTTTCTTCTCTTTATTCTCTTAAAAATGCAAAACACAAAGAAATGATAAATGTTTGAGGTGATGGATACTCAAATTACTGATTTGATTATTACACATTTATGTGTAATAACACAAAACAGCACATGTATTCCATAAATACATACAACTATTAGGTACCCATGATAATTAAAAATAAAAAAAATTTAAAATGTAACACATATTCTTCACTAAATGGCTGTACATACGAAAAGAGGCTGAGTTTGAACTCTAGGTCTAGCTTGCCTATGCTTGCTCTAGAGTATTAGATACTCTAAGTCAGGATCAATTAAGAAAAAGAATAATCAATTAGTTTATAAAAAGTAAAGTCTCTGAAGATGTTTCCTTACCTCTTTGCAATTCACTTCATTCTGTCAGCCATCAAAGAAAATTTATACAGCAATTTTTCTTTCAGAAATACTGAAAGTTTCTGCTATAGATGATTAAGGTAGCTCTCCAAGAATGCTTTCTATCCCTCTATACAATGTTCTTAAAGGATAAAATACATTAAGGATCCATGCAGCATCTCCTAGAAGTAAATGAGTGATCAGTTGGTGAGGTCCATCTAATATCCAGATGTGAATAGGAAAGAGTGTGCCGGTGTCTAGGAAAGGAGTCAGGTATTAGAGAGCTGTGCTTGGGGTAGGGAAAGAGAAAGAGGGATACCAAGAAAGTAGGGATGCTATGGAGTTAGCCTAAGCCGGACTCTCACATGGAAAGACCAGGCTCCTTTCCGCAGTCTCCTTTTCATTCAGAGGCGATTCTCTGACTTAGCCTGATTTAGCTAGATAATTTGGTGCCCTGTAAGATGTTCCTTTAAAAATAATGAGTCCCCAAAGAGGAAGAATTCCCCTAATGGATTTTCCTAAGCCAAGTCCAACTAAAAACATACTTGGGAAAAATTTTCAGGATTGATGAACTGTGACAAAGTTAATAGGAAGCTTTTCAGGTGAGGATCATAGACCACTGCCATCTGGGACCACAGGTAGATTCCCTCTCTGTTACGTAGTTTTGTGGTTTCCTGATTCTAATCAGGTCTTACATTAGGAGTCAATGTTTTTATGGATATTTTATCTACATTGGAATATTGTGTTTGTATTTATATTTATAATTTTAGGCCCCACGAAGTAGATGGCTTAATTTAATTGTTATTCATTTGAGGGCATTTGCTGGCTGCCTTTGACGTGAGCAAGCACATTATTTCTGGACACATTCCAAGGAAGTTGTCAGAGAACTTTCAACTTCTATTAGAGTCAGGTTATAAGTCCAGTCACCAGTTTCTTGCGGGGATCCTAGTTTCTGTGTCCTGCCGCTACTGGGGATGTTAACTCCTCATTCTCTACAGGGATTGAAATCTTTAGCCCCACTGACTATTTTTGTTTTCAATACTCGATAGCCTTCTGATTTTAGTCATCAATAATCACTGCAGCTTCAATTCTGGTCATCAGAAATTTTAATATTATTTTTGATTCAGTTGTTAAATACAGTTTAATTTTTTCCCTATTGTTGCAGTGTGTTTTGAATGGAATTCAGAAGTTTCCATGTATGTTCATTTTATTTCCCTGATAGAAGAAACTGATGCTAGATTCTCTCACTCCTGAAAAAAAAAATCATAAAATTAAATATTTTTTTCCCCAAAGAACATTGAGAAGTCTAACATATGCTTAAGTCTCCTCTCTCTCAAGAATATATTTTTTCAGTGTATCTTTCCAATGATGATCTCCAGTAAAACACTGCTACTCAAAATATGGTCCTGGAAAATGTTTGCTGCTGATTTGATAAAAGATATGCACAGAAATTGAAAATAAATGTTTCAGAACTTTTAGAGCAATTTGACATTCCTATGCCATTCACAGAGCGCTTTTCACACTCATGTTGTTGAAGAGAGTATAGATCAGTTCTAGTGTGGCTACACTGGGGCGTGATGAATCTCATTTAACATGAATTGCAAAGCAATAATGAGCAGAGGAACATGTTAGGTTGTATGATATTTTAAGGTTTGTCAAACATAATTCAAAATTATATGAATATGTGATAAAATAAAAGCATTTTAAAATTTTTATAATTTGTTTTTATAGTAACTTAATTTTTAATCAAACCTGCCTTTAGAAATTTATAATTTAACATTACAGCTAAATTAGGAAAGCAAAATATGTAATTTTTTTAACTTTTAAAAATGAAGTATAATTTATATACAGTGAAATGCAGTGTACATTTCAATGACATTTGACA
Organism: Avahi laniger; assembly: GCA_963575035.1. Classification (NCBI taxonomy): domain Eukaryota; kingdom Metazoa; phylum Chordata; class Mammalia; order Primates; family Indriidae; genus Avahi; species Avahi laniger. Next base: position 8,871 of record CAUYSK010003212.1, read on the forward strand.
ATTGCATATACTCATGTAACCCACATCGAGCTTTCATTACCCTAGAAAGTTCCCCTGTGTCCCTTCCCAGCCAATACCTGCCTTGGAACCCAACACATTTTTTTTCTTTTCCTTTTTTTTTAAATTGAATATTAGCTTTGATGGCTACTGAAATTCATGTAGATTGAATTATATTGTATGTACTCGTTTGTGTCTGGCTTCTTTCATTAAATTCATCTGCATTATTGGGTGTGTATCATTGGTTCACTCTTTTCATTGCTGAGCAGTATTTCATTATACAAATAGACTGTAAATTTTTATCTGTTATTTTGTTGAAAAACATTTGTTCTGACTAAACACTTGGGAGTCAAACCTTTGTATTATAGAATTGATGTGTTTTTACCTTTATAAGAACTGCTAAATTATTTTCCAAAGTGGTTGCATCATTTTACACTCCTGAAATTTTTTTTATCTGTTATTCTAAAATATAAAATTTTCAAAATATACTGAAAATGTCAACAGCATAGTATCTTGCTTCAGTTGACATATTGCCTTCTGCCTATGTAGTTAAGTGTCCCTCTAGCTCCCTCTTTTAAGAACACTTGTGGCTATAAATGGCCCAAGTGGATAACCCAGGACAATCTCCCAATCTTAAAATTCTTAGTTTGTTCACATCTTCAAAGACTCTTGCAGGTTCCAGGAATTAGGACCTGTATATCTTTGGGGACCATTATTCAACCTACCACATCAGGGATACATTATACCAACATTGATGTTCATACACATTTAAAAATAATTTATAGCTGGAATACTATTTGTCTCGTAAGAGCTGATTTAAATTCATTAATATTCTTGTGATTAATGATATTTGGGATTTACTTCCAAAAAATCATTTCATGTTTTCTATTGGCCATGATTTTTAGTTTACTCATTTTTCTACTTTCCATTTTTTAGTTGTTACTATGGAATTTTTAGCCTGCTAGAAATTTTAGGTGATCAATAAACAATATCCTTTTATTTCTTTCCTGAATTAACAACCAACTGACAAACATATTACAGAGTTCAGAAAGGTGGAGATCAAAATCAGCCTTCTTATTAATAAAACTAATTGCTAATTAATAAAGGAATAAGTAATTATAATACTTATTACTAATAAAGACATTTCACTAACTTAGCTTGGATCTGTAAGCAGATGTTCTTGGTAATATTTTCTTCTCTGAATTTATCCTCCTGTAACAAATACTGTGTGCACTTTACTCACATCCTCTCGGTGCACATTATCTCTGTGCATGCTAATACTTATTGATGAAAGAATATGCACTCTTGGCCTGAGGGATGATTGTGGCTGAAAAAGCACTCTTAGTCCATGAGTAAACCAGACCAGAAATGCTGGGAGTTAATTGTTCTGGTGACACAATCAATAAAGGACAGAGGGAAGATGAGAGATAAATACCATAGATTTCTCATCCCTCAGGTGGTATTACTCTGAAACCTGTTTTATATAGTCTCTCATGAAGTTCAGCAAGATAGATCTCCTGTTCTTGATTGACATAATCTACTATATAATGCAGCACTGTATTGGTTTTCTTCTCTTCTCTGTCTCACTTCTCGATACCCCTACCGGTTATTTCTGAATTACCTCTAAAATAAACCACTTTAGCTCAAACCCTGAACTCTGGGATTATTTATGAGGGAATCCAGTATAATACACATTCCTGGATTATAGGTCTCCCCTTTGCAGAAGCTGATTCTTCTATTTTATTGCTTCCATATAAAGAGAATATTACAGAAGCTACCCTTGCTGTAGATAATGAGAGCAAAAAGAGAAAAAGAAAAACATATGAACCAAGAATGCTCCATTCTCTTTTCCCAACTCCCCAATGAAATAAATTGCATTTCTTCAACCTTATGGAAACACATTCTTTGTATTTCAGCACCTGTGAATAGTAAATTAACTTTCAATCCTTATATGTTTGAAGATGTCCTCATTTTGTCATCACACTGTAATGATAACTTATCTGGGTATAGAAATATGAATGGATATTTAATTTCCCTCAGTTATTTGAAAGATATGAATCCACTGTCTGCCAACTTCAATAGTTTTTATGAGAAGTCTACTGTCAGTCTGATTATCACTTTTTATATTTCTCTCTGACATATAAAAATCTTTCCTTCTTGATTTTCCAATTTCACAATACAATCAAATAAAGATTTAAAAAATGTATCTCTCTCAGAAATTGGTGTGGTCCTTCAAGCAGAGGACTTATAAATTTCTTGATTTATCAACCTCTTAGTCATTTTCAATTTTGATATTTATTTTCTTTTGTTCATGTTGTTCTTTCTTTCTGAAATTTCTAGTAGGTCTATATAAAAGCTTCTCAATCTTTTTTGGTTGTCTCTTACATTGTCTCATGTTTTACACGTCCTTTTTCTCTAGGGTATATTTTGAATATTTTTAAAGTTTTAACATCTACATGCTAATTCTGAAATCACTTTTGTCTTATGATAACATATATCCAATTCATTGAAAGATTTTATAAAATTTTTGATAATATAAATTTTATTTTCAAGGCATTTCAATTGTTTCCTTTTTATATTTCTTATGCTAATTAATAACCAATTTTTTTTCATTGCTTTCCTTCTCTGGTTTTATGAACTTATTTTCTTCATAACTTATGAGTATTTTAAAGTTTTTATATTGCACTATGGTTTGTTTTTTCTTTGCATGCAGTATTAATCTTCTCTTGGGTCTGATTTATTCTGTTTATTGATTTTCTTAGTTGTGATTCATGGAGAGATTTCCCTATATTTAACATATCCCTATATATTTGAGAGCTCATCTCATGTTGGTGTTTTTTTGTTTTCTCTTCATTGGATAAGCCCACTCTGTTAAGTGGTTTTGCATTTTCAATGGTCAACATTTCTGATATTCACAGATCATACATTAATAAGTCAGAGTTTTGTCAGTGTTGCTTTGATCTTGTTCTTTATCAAGTCATCTGATGGACTATTTGTCTCCTTTACTATAGATGTGAGGACTGGTTATGAGGAAAAACCAAATGAGATTTAATTTATCTCCATTCATGGGAAAGAATCACATAGACTTCCCGTTTTTTGCAGGGAATCTATCTCTGGTACTCACTGAACATGTTTGTTTCCTGTTTGCCCAGGGGTGTTGCTGTCAAGGGCTCAATGCTTTGTTTTATTCCCAGAGCTCTGTGCATCATAGGATCATCTCTCACTCACCATTGTGGTTTCCTGTACTTTTTGGATAACAGATATTTGTAGACATAATTTTGAGGTGTGTGTTTTTAAATACATGGTATGTAATTTCCATATATTTAGAGCAGTGAAAGAAGATTTTTTTCTTACTTTCTTTTCAGATGATTAATGACCAACTTACTGATGGAATTTAATTTGGCTCTTATAGAAAATATTGAAATATCACACAACAGATTACCTTGAATGGGTTCCAAATGTTCTAACTCCCAATCAGTAAGGTTTAACATAATCAATAAGTTCAGAAGCGTTTGCTTGTGCAATAATGCTGACATACACATTTGTGACTGAACTTGGATTGGAATAAACCCTACTTGATGGAGTCATCAAAAACTTTATGGAAATCATTTTGTAACATAAAAAGAAGCAAATACTCTCATGATATAACTAGAATATTCTCTCATGTCCACCTGTTCTCAATATCTTCTCTGCATTTTCCTCTCTCTGCTTTTCACCCTGCACTTAATTTCTCAACAAATGAAAGTCCCTTGAGAAAGCCACTGAAAAAATGTACATATGCTATTGCAAAACAAGTCTGACTCTTTCCTAAAACATTAGTGAGAACAAAAGAGGTAAAAATATTATATGGCTTATATGTGTGTTTTGAAGACAGGTGTCATGAGAATATCACTAATTTCATTATTATTGAAGGATTTTTAAATTTGTACTTTAGTACTGCTGATGAGAAGGGCATGAAAGTCTTCCATTCTCAACACATTTCCTGGACATCCCAGAGAAGAATGAGAGGATTCTGAGGCTGAGGTCACAATTTTAAACATGGTTTAATAGACTGGATTAAACACAGCCAGACACAGAAATCAGTCCTTATTGTGATTTCTCCATAAGGTCCATGGTCCAGGAAGGTGGTCCTAGGAAGCTGCATATGAGCGCAGGTTCAAGTAAAAAAGTTCAAGAATCTTAAGTAGTAGAGAAAAAATGTGAGGCAGTTCTGGAGTGAGAGCAGGGCAGAGAGATGAGATGGTCCAGTTCACTCTCTATTACCTTTGCTAAAGATATAATAAAAACACTTTAAATTTATTTCTTTATAGTAGGCTAATCGTTGTACTAAGTGTCTAAAATATACTATCTCATTAAATATCACCCCATCCCTATGAAGTAAGTACCATTACTATGCACATTTCACAGGCAGAGTAACTGAGGCCCAGAGAGATCCATACAGTTTGAACCCACATTGTCTCACACTGGGGCCTTTAATCTTAATCATTGCATTAGCACAATTTAAAAATACTTCTTTAGAGTGGTGAATTCATGACTCAACTTTATTATAATTGTGGGATTATAATCTTAATCTTAGAAGTGGCATTCTATTTCTGGTAAAAAAGACATCCAAAATTTTCTCTAACCTAGTCACATTCCAAAAACATAAATAGAACAGGCTTCATGTGTGAAAGAACTTCTCAGAGAAATTAAAGACTAGAAATAAATAAAATTAAAAAATATTCTTAGATACTGGAGATTCAATGGAATTTTGACATGGTTTGCCATCAGTTTATAACTGCAAGCTAAAAGCACAATGAAGACTTCACTTTTCCAACAACCTTCCTGAATGCATTCTTGACTTCTTTGTTCCTCAGGCTGTAGACCAGAGGGTTCAGCATGGGAATGATCATGGTATAGAACACAGATGTGATTTTGTCTGTGTCCATGAAGTGGGTGGAATTTGGCTGTAAGTACATAAAGATGACTGTTGCATAGAAGATAGACACAGTGGTGAGGTGGGATGCACAGGTGGAGAAGGCCTTCTTCTGTCCCTCAGCTGAATGCATCCTCATCATGGCAACAAAAATAAAAAGATAAGAGTTCAGGATAACCAAGAGAGTGAAAAAGACATTGAACGCTGCCAATGTGAAGAGGACAATCTCATTTGTGTAAATATCAGAGCAAGAAAGAGCCAGGAGTGGGGGAATGTCACAGAAAAAGTGATTGACCACATTGGAATGACAGAAGGAGAGATGGAAAGTGAAGGAAACATGGATGGAAGATTGAAGGAGTCCACAAATGTAGGAGCCAGTGACCAGTAGGACACACATAGTATTCGTCATGGTTGTGGTGTAATGCAGGGGTTTGCACACTGCTGCATGACGGTCAAAAGCCATCGAGGCCAGGAGGAAACTTTCAATAGTGACAAAGGCTGCAAAGAAGAACATCTGGGCAGCACATGCATTGTACGATATGATCTTATCCCCTGTGAGAAACCCCACCATTACCTTGGGAGTGACAGCTGAGGTATAGACACAATCCACCAGGGAGAGGTTACTGAGGAAAAAGTACATGGGAGTGTGGAGCCGGGAGTCCAGCAGAATCAACACAATGATCCCAAGGTTCCCAGCCAGAGTGATGAAATAAATGAGCGTGAAGATTATAAATAAAGGAACCTGAAGCTCTAGGGCATCTGTCAACCCCACAAGAAGGAATTCTTTCACCTCTGAAATATTCTCCATCAAAGTTGTTTGGGATTTATCATGAGAGGTACCTACAACAAGATGAGAAAACATGAAATTATGATAACTGAACACTGTCATGGGAACTGAAATGTGGCCAGGGTCTCTTGCTCGTGTGTCAGTTTCCTATCTAGTGCAAGAGTCTGCGTGCGAGAAGCTATCCAAATGCTGGGTGACATTGGGTTGTGTGAGGTCGTTCTTCTGGAGGTGGTGTGTTTGGGCACTGGAATGTCTCTGCTGATGATGGCTGGGCCACATTTCAGCTTGCCTGGTGTGTGGTATATTCTATTACACTAAACCACACAGGGCCCTTTTTCACTGCTTGCCATATCAAGCAAACACTCTTGCTAAAATATACATAAAAAGTGTAATCAACAGAAAGCAAAATATAGGAAACATTTGATCATTCCTTGGCATGTGATGCTGACAAGATGTGTCACATACATTTTCCATCTCTGATAGACTCATCCCCAACCTGTCCTGAGTAGCTAACGATGTGCAGTGATTGAGGACACTGCTCTAGGGACACCCATAATTTTCTCTCTAATTTATGAGGACCCTTAATTGGGTGCTTCCCTTTAAACATTGGCCTAAAGAAACTGCATGATCTGTGGAGCACATTCTTACTGATATTTTTATGTCTTTCAGTAACTCAAAAACTAAAGGAGCAGTTTTTCAAAATATTGAAGCAAAGCTTTAGTTTTTTTCTTTTCACATCTTTTCTTTATTTTTCTCACAGGCTCATGTTTTCACCTCTCCCCACCACTTATGTCTTTGCTTTATTTGTGGGGAGGGTGAATAGGAGAAGATGGAAGAGTTATTTTTGGCCTCCCCTAGAGAGAGAATCTGTGCCTTCAACCAAGCCGCAGACAGCCTGTCATACCTCACGGTGTATCGGTTGTGCTCACTTGCAGTGGCGGCTCAGGTGACAGCTGCCCTGGTTATAGTATGAGAAGCTCTCTCATATCACTCTCCATCTCCTTCATAGGCTATCCTACTCTTACGTGACAATGAACTGAAAGTTTTTTGAAAACCGTAAAAGATACTAACATTTTTAAATTAGGCAATCTGAACCATTGCTTTTCATAGCCCATCTCGTCTCTTCTTGGTTACTGCAGAATATTCAGCGAATAATATTGAATGTCCAAACTTTGATGTTCCTAAAGTAAATAGCCTAACATTTGAGATCCCCAAACAGATGTTGAAAGTGCTACAATCCCTGAAATTCAGAAAGGGAGATATGATCTTTGTACCGCTACTCCTGCAGCACATTCACAATAAAAGAAAATTAGAAAAATGTGGTCTCTCTTTTGAAAATAATCATCACCCAACCACTTAGACAAGACATCTGATCGTAATGAGCATGGAAATCTTGGTGGGGTAGAGCAACTTAGTAGAGTGAAGAGGGCATTGAACAAGAAATCAGAAGACGACTAGCTAACAGGATGTCTGTGGTACAGCTCTGTAATCACTGAGGGCTTTATTTTCCCTTTTTTATTTGCATTTGTGAAATAAAAATCACTGGACCTTTCAGTACCCCTTCCAATTCTAAGTGGCTCTGATGGTATGTTTTCTTGATACTTACTTTTGTCCTGGGAACAGACAAGTGAGGGTACAAAGAAGGGGATATGGAAAAGCTTTGTGGCCAGACCACTGACCAAAAGTCCACGGCCACATCCAGGAAAGCATCACGCTGGAGAAACTCCTTCCCTGCCTGTGGAATTTTATGTTGTGGAACAGAGTCCCAGCTTGTGCTGTTGCAGATATCAAGGCAGAGACAGAGACACGTCTCTGGGGAAACATGTAACATTACGTGAGTGGATATCTCAGGAGGCTTCTGATTCTGGGTTGGTCCTCTCAGTCTGACCCTGACGGGAGACAGCAGAGGGTAATGTTTGCATTTTGGCTGAGAGTACTTATGAAGACATGGAGGAATGGAAGTTTAGAGGAAAGAGCCTCCAGTCATCAAATCGGCAGTGCCACAGCCATGTTAGGCAACAAAGAGACAACCTCGCTAAAATTTCTGTTTTATGCAATGTCAGAACTTTGTGCAAGCTTTCTCATATCTAGCTTTTTCTTGAAGATCTAGAGATCGCCCCAGAAATATTTTTTCTGTTTTTCTAATTTTTTTTTAAAAAACAAAATACCTGTTTGTCTTACCACCACAGAGCTGGTCTGAGAGTCTTTTCTCTTAGTTTGGAAGTAAGGGAATGGATCCATTCTTTCCTCTGTGTAAACACTTGATCCCAAACCCCAAGGCAGGAATAAGTCTTTTTTTAATCAATGCAATCAAGTGCTGCATGGTCATGTGGCCTCGCTTCAGTCTTAGTCCTGTAGCCCGTTGCAGTGTGACCTTGGCTAAATTATTAATCTCTCCAAACTTCAGTATATCATCTATAAAAAGCAATAATAATAACTGTGTATCTCTTATAGGAGAACCATAAAGATGAAATGTGATAATGCATATCATGATGACTAGCCCATATTAAGAGCTCAATAAATTTAAGTACCACTACTTCATTATAAGTAAAAAAGCTGATATGTGAAACAAAACTAGGAGTGTTCAAACATGACACCTGCTCCCTCTATTTCCCTGCCCCCTTGCAGCTAGTTAGAACCATGACCTAGCTCTATACAGTGTACTGGTAAAGAAGCAGTATGTGTCATTTTGGGATTGAAGTATAACAAAGCCCATGCATAACCACTCGTTTGCCTTTCCCCTTGCTATGGTAACCAAAAGGCTGCACGTTCCAGAAGATGTAGCTACAGGTGGAAAAAATCTCCATTGGCCTGGGTATTTGAGTGAACATGTGGAGAGAAACCGCCCCTTTCTTAGACAACCTATTATGCACACGCATTAGCAGAAATATGACATAAATCTCTGTTGTCTTAAATCACTGGAATTTTGGATTCATTTGTTACGGCAGTTTAACCTGGTCTACCTTGCCTGACCTAATACAATGTATAATAAGCTATGTATGTTTTGTTGACTATTTGTGTTTTTTTTTGAATAGATGATATGCTCTTGGGTACCACTCCACTTATCTTTTATTCCTTCTTTTTTATATAACAGCCTTATTGTGATATAATTAATACACCATAAAATTTACTCATTTAAAATGTAAAATTCATTGAATTTTAGTATATTCAGAGTTGTGCATTTATCACTACAATTAAAAACATTTTCAACACCCGAATAAAAACCTTATACTGATTAACAGTCACTCTCATTTCCTTCCACCCCTATCCTAGTTTTAGGGAACCACTTATTTACTTTCTGTGTCTATGTGTTTGTTTAGTGTGGACATTTCATACAAATAGAATCATACAATATGTGGTCATTTGTGACTGTATTCTTTTAGAATGATGTTTTCGAAATTGTTTCATGTTGTAACACACGTCAGTTCTTCATTTCTTTTTATGACTGAATAATATTTCATTTTATGGAAATACCACATTTTATTCATGCATTAATTACATATGAATATTTGACTTCTTTCAACTTTTGGTAATTTTGAATAATGTTGCTATGAACATTCATATACAAATGTTATCTGACCATGTGTTTTCAGTTCTCTTCAGTAATACCTAGAAGAAAAATTATTGGACAATATGGTAACTCTATGTTTAACATTTGAAGGACAACCAAACCACAGCTAGGGCACCATTTTATAATACATCCCCCCAGCAAGGTATTAGGGTTCCTATTTCTCTATAGTAATTCCAAAATTTGTAGTTTCCATTTTTTTTATTACTGCCATCCTAGCAGGTATAAAGTAGTAGCTTATTGCGGATTTGATTTGCATTTTTCTGCTGACTAAAGATGCTGCACATCTTTTCACACGATTATTAGACATTAGTGTATCTCCTTTCTTTTTTCTTTTTTTGTAAATGTTCATTGTTTATTTATTTATTTATTTTAATTTTTTTATTTCAGCAGATTATGGGGGTACAAATGTTTAGGTTTAGGTTACGTATGTTGCCTTTGCCCCAACCAAGTCAGAGCTTCAGGCATGTCCATCCCCCAGATGGTATGTACCACACTCATTAAATGTGTATATATACTCATCCCCTTCTTTCCTCTTCCATTTGCCTGACACAGGAAGAATGTTATTACTATATGTGCACTTAAGTGTTGATCAGTTAATGCCAATTTGATGGTGAGTACATGTGGTGCTTGTTTTTCCTTTCTTATGATATTTCACTTAGTAGAATGGGTTCCAGCTCTATCCAGGATAACACAAGAGGTGGTATATCACCATTGTTTTTTGTGGCTAAATAGAATTGCATAGTATACATATACCACATTTTATTAATTCACTCATGTATTGATGTGCATTTGGGTTGTTTCCACATTTTTGCAATTGTGAATTGTGCTGCTATAAACATTCTAGTGTAGATGCCTTTTTTACAGAATGTTTTTTGTTCTTTCAGGTAGATGCCCAGTAATGGGATTGCTCATTGTCTATTCACTTTAATGATAGTTTCCTTGGCTGTGCAGAAGCTTTTCAATTTGATCAGATCCCATTTATTTATATTCGTTGTTGCCATGATTGCCTTTGGGGTCTTCTTCATAAATTCTTTGCCTAGGCCAATGTCTAGAAGAGTTTTTACAACATTTTCTTCTTGAATTCTTATAGTTTCATGCCTTAGGTTTAAGTCTGTTATCCACTGTGAGTTAATTTTTGTGAGAGGTGAAAGGTGTGGATCCTGTTTCACTCTTCTACATGCGGCTATCCAATTTTCCCAGCACCATTTATTGAATAAAAATTATTTTCCCCAGTGTATGCTTTTGTCTGCTTTGTCAAAGATTAGATGGCTGTATGAGGATGGTTTTACATCTGGGTTCTCAGATCTGTTCCATTGGTCTATGTGCCCATTCTTATGCCAGTACCATGCAGTTTTAGTTACTATAGCCTTGTGGTATAGCTTAAAGTCTGGTAAATTGATGCCTGCCAATTTGTTCTTTTTCTTTAAGATTGCTTTTGCTATGTGGGGTCTTCTTTGGTTGTATATGAAGCATAAAATTATTTTTTATATATCTGTGAAAAATGATGTTGGTGTTTTAATAGGGATTGCATAAAATCTATAGATCACTTTGGGTAGTATAGACATTTTAACAATGTTGATTCTGCCGACCCACGAGCATAGTATGGTTTTCCCCCTGTTTACGTCCTCTGCTATTTCTTTCCTCAGTGTTTCATAGTTTTCCCTGTAGAGATCTTTCACCTCCTTAGCTAAATATATTCCTAGCTACTTTATTTTTTGGTTGCTATTGTGAAGGATATTTAGTCTTTGATTTGGTTCTCAGTTTGATTGTTGTTGGTGTATAGGAATGCTACTGATTTCTGTACATTGATTTTGCATACTGAGACTTTGCTGAATTTGTTTATCAATTCCAGTATTTGCATGGCAGAATCTTTGGGGTTTTTCTAGATATAAGATCATATCGTCAGCAAAAAGCAATAGTTCGAACTCTTCTGCCCTTGATTTGCTTCTCTTGCCTAATTACTCTGGCTAGGACTTTCAGTACTATGTTGAATAGAAGCGGTGATAGAAAGCAAACTTGTCTGGTTCCAGTTCTAAGTGGGAATGCTTTCTATCTGTCATGAGGTCATGAAGATATTCTCCTATTTTTCTCCCTGGATGTTTTATTTAGCCTCTCATCATTAGATGTACAATTCTCCTGGAATTGATATTTGTGTGTGGTGTCAGGTAATTCAGATTATTGTTTCCTATTTATTGAAAAGATCAGACTTTTTCTCACAATGTTGTACTGTAACAGTAACAGTTGCTACACCTTAAAGTTAACTAATAACTCTTTGTTTTACAATGCCTAATTGTGTGCTTGCTTAAGAATTCCAGGAACTGGCCTTGAGCAGCTAACTACGGAGCCAAGATAATGGAACAAAGCCGACATCCTGGAGGAAGAACACCAAATAGTTAACCTTCACTCCTGTTGTGGTCTGGCTGGTGCCACTGCCACATGGCCCATTACTCAAGATAACCACCAGAACGAGGCATGCTAAGCTGCACGTAGTTTCCCGCAACTCTTTGCCTCTTCAAACCCTTGGGAAAGGGCACGTCTCAAATCATGGTTGGGATATGGCAAAGTCATAACATGTAACAAAATGTTCGTACCCCCATAATTTCCTGAAATAAAAAAAATAAAAAAAAAAAACCCTCGGGCAGTCTGAGGAATTGAGATGAGTCTGCCATCTCCTCAGGGTGCCAGCTCTTGAATAAACCCACTTTCCTTCCATGAACCCCTTGTCTCTCAAGACTGGCTTTCAAGCAACAGGCAGTCAAGCCTGCATTAGGTTACAGTATTATTGCCTTCATTGTAAATCAAGCATCCACACATTTGTAAATCAATTTCTGACTCTTCTATTTTCTGTTCATCTATTTGTCTATCCTTGCAGTGATATCACACTGTCTTAATTAACTTTTATAGTAAATCTGATCACTATGAGTGACAGTCTCCTGTTTTTCTTATACAAGATTGTCTTGGCTTTTATTGGGTCATAGGATTTTTTTCATTATACATTTTAGAATCTGCTTGGCAACTTACACACACACACACACACACACACACACACCCACATTTCTGAGATTTTAGGTTGAATTAATAGTTCAATTGGACAATTAATATCTTTACATCAACCATAAACATGGTATGGTACACTCCTCTACTTAGGCCTTTAATTTCAATAATATTTTAGAGTTTCATGTGTATAATTCTTACATACATTTAATTAAATTTATTCCTAGGTGTTTGAAGTTTGTCAGTGCTATTGTAAAGTTTATGCTTTTTTTAAGTTTCATTTTCTAATTGTTACTGGTGTATAGAAATGCAATTGATTTTTTAGTTCTGTGACTTTTTAAAATTCACATATAATGCCAATAGTGTATCTGTTATTGTTTTTCTATTTTCTACTTCCACATCATGTCATCTAAAAATAATAACAGCTTAATTTTTCTTTCCAATTCTTATTTTTTCCCTTATTGTACTTTCCTTGGCTTCTAGAAAATGCTAAATAGAAGAGGTGGTAGTAGATTTTCTCATGTTTCACTAACTAAAGAAAAGCTTTCATTAGTTTTTTTTTAATTTCAAAATATTAAGGGGGTATAAATGTTTTCGATTACATGGATCACTTTTGTAATGCTTGAGACATGGCCTTAAGTGTGCCCATCACCCAAATAATGTTCATTGTATCTGTTAGGTAGGTTTTCGCCCATCCCCTCCTCTGCTCTCCCCCTGCTTGATTTTCCCTGAGTTTTACTTCCCTCTGTGCATATGTGTGCTTATTGGTTAGTTCCAGTTTATTAGTGAGTACATGTGGTGTTTTTTTTACCATTCTTTAGATACTTCACTTAGGATAATGGTCGCCAGTTCCATCCAAATTGTTGCAAAAGGCATTAATTCATCCTTTTAATGGCTGAGTAGTATTCCATGCTATACATATACCACATTTTGTTAATCCACTCATGAACTGATAAGCACATGGGTTGATTCCACATCTTTGCAATTGTGAATTGTACTGCAATAAACATTCAAGCGCAGGTGTTCTTTTGATAAAATAACTTCTTTTCCTTTGGGTAGATACCCAGTAATAGGATTGCTGGATCGAATGGTAAGTCTAGTTTTAGTTCTTTGAGGAATCTCCACACTGTTTTCCTTATCTCTGTGTTATTTATCCCTCATTTCTTTCTGTCTCGGCAAATCTCTAGTGGCCTTAAACAGATTTAAAAATTTTGTTATCCACTTTTTTCTAATTTTTCTTACTTTTAGTATTAGACTTATAAGCTAACTACTCTGCCATTTGTTTTTAACCATCTCTTAAGTTAACAATTATTAATTTTTTCAGTCAATGCTTATTATAATTACCTATATGTGTGCCCATGTCTTTGCACACCATTGCTCTTTAAAACATTTTTAAAATATATTATATCTTAAAAGAATACATAAAATGTATCTTGTATGTATTTTTGTATATATGCCTGCATAGATCTGTTCACCATATGAAAATTCATTATGTTATGATTTGAACTCTTTTCTGTACATGTTATAATTTAATAAAATATTTTACATTAAAAATCTATATAATTTAAAGAATAAGAGTTATAATGAACAGCATTCTACTTATTACTAATGTTAAAAATTTTTTATACTAACTTAAATGCTTCCAGTGTGCCTCTCCCCAATTGTATTCACCACTCTCCCATTTCTTCCAACAGGGTTAAGATATCCCAAATTTGGGTCTTACCAGCCTTGATATATGGCAGGGGAGGTAAAAATCTGAACTTATTCTTATTCTTTTATTTTTCCAAATTGATTTTTGGGTCCTTTCCCCTTCCATATAAATTTTAGCTAACTTGCTAGATTCTCAGGATTTTGTTGAAATTGCATTGAATGTGTAGATTGCTCTGAGGCAAACAGATGTCTTTTCAATATTGAATTTTACCACCATAAAACATGGTATATGGGTCTCCATTCAATCATATCATATTTAATATCATTGAATTAGATTTTAAAGAATCTGGAAACATTATTGTACAAAATTTGGTAAAATTATTTCTTGTTTTTTTAAATGTAGTTGATATCCTCGATAAGATATTTATTCTCATATTTTCTATTCCGTTATTGATGAACTATAAGGATGCCATAGATTTTTGTGGTTAATTTTATATAAATCTTCATGTTGTTGATTTTAAGAGTTTGGAGGTGTCTTAAATTTTCATGTAGCCAATCATATTATCTATGATAAACAACAATTTTGCCTTTTTATTTCCAATGTTAATATCTCTTATTTCTGGAGTAACTACATTGGCTAGGATCTCCAGTATAATGATAAGTATTAAGGATAATATTAAAAATAGTTGTCTTAACACTTCTAAAATTTTAATATTAAATATAATATTTACTATAAGAGTTTATAGATAAAATTTACCACAAATGGTATTACATAATATTGAATTATTTTTCTCTACATTTATTGGGATGACCATGTTTTTTTCTACTATTATCTCTTATTATGGTATATTTAATTATGTTCAAGATTAAACTTGAACTATCCTTGAATTTGGGGAATATACCCTACTTTTTCATTATGAATTTTAATACATAGCTAAATTACAGTTTATAATAAATCATCTATATTTTACCGCTATATTTATAAGTTAGATTTGCTTATCATTTCCTTAAATTGTACTAAAATTTTCTGGTTTGGTATCATATTATATTTTTATTAGCTTCATAAAAGTAATTTTTTTTTTTAATTTATTTCAGCATATTATGGGGGTACAGATGTTTCTGTTACATATGTTGCCCTTGCCCCCACCTCCCTCCCTAAGTCCGAGTTTCAAATATGTCCATCATTTGGGTGGTGCACATTGCACTCTTTGTGGATGCATAGACCCCGCCTCGCGCGCCGCGGGCGCGCGAGGCGCCCCCGGCCCGCCGCCCGGCCCGCGGGTGGTGGGAGCGGAGGGGTCTAGGCAGGCACAAAGAGGGCAATGTGCACCACCCAAATGATGGACATAATTGAAACTCGGACTTAGGGAGGGAGATGGGGGCAAGGGCAACATATGTAACAGAAACATCTGTACCCCGATAATATGCTGAA